>JAJOOS010000892.1:0-63156 GCA_029582725.1 Solanum chiquidenum | reverse complement strand
TGGCTTTTTGTCGTAAGTTGACTATTCACTAAACCACAATTCAAGAGGATTATAGGTAGTGGATCAAGTAAGGTCTAGGGTTTATCAAGGTTCTTCCAGAGAAAGGTAAGGCTCAAAGGCTGTTCAACAGAGTTCCACACGCATACGGGTAGGTCACAAAAAAAGGTATATGTCAAATTGGCTCACACTCTTTAAAATTGCCTAAGATCATCTCAAGAGTACACCTTTCTAAATCAATCAGACTAACCGGGCAAATTCTAGGCTTATTGATGCATGGTTCAAGGTAAGCTAATCACACAAGGCATCGATACTTAAGTCAAACAATTCTACACACTTTTGCTAGTGTGCAATGGTCATTACAAGTTAATCAATTCGATAAATGACTAATCACAACGAGATGCAAAAAGTGCACATATTATCTATGTAACTTCATTTGGCCTCGCCGTAGCTGTGCATTTATGTTTGTTCAATTGAGAGCACTATTAAAGTCATCAGTATTGGTCGAAACCGAGACTTAAATTTTTGCAAAAGAACAACCACTTTCAACACAAGAGGTGGCGAATTTTTTTTGGAGGGATCAAAACTATTTTCAATTAGAACAACGGGAGTTTTGAGCTCAAACATCCATAAAAAAGTAGTATTTAAAACACAAATTAAAACAAACAACCCAACTATATACAGAAAAAAATATGAATGTCAACACAAAAGGTGTGGCCTCACCCCACCAAAATAAAGAGCGTTTGTCCTCAAATGCAAGTAATAAGTATCCAAAAGGTTAGATAAAGAAAAATAGAGACGGAGGTAAACAGGGGATCCTGTTTAAGCGGTAGCTGAATCTGTCTGGGCGCGTGTCTTAGTGCCTGGTGCGTCTTCCTGAAGTAAAACAATGGTCCCTGGAGCATTGTTACTTTGGTCTTCACTGTTTGCCTTTGCCTCAGCCTCTGCAGCAAGATTTGCTGCAATCATCTGATCTATCTCCTGAGCTGCTCTGAAGGCATGTATTGTATTAACTAAACTTCGATCACATGGGCGCACATTAAGGTCAAAAGGAATTCGTCTCTTTTCCCTAGCCTCCTTGGTGTACTTCCTTTGTCAGGCTAACTTTGCTCTCTTTTCATCTTTTTTAAATTCTCGTGCTCTTATGTGCCTTGTGGATCATCTCTCCCTGAGATTTTTGGTCTAGCCATTTCTGCAAAAACTTTGAGGATAAGTTAAATATTGATTCATATAGGAGCAAAAATGGTGTTTCTAGGTGTGGAATTTCTCAGCTAAGCTGCCAGGCTAATCATTGAAATTGATGTACAAATGATGCAACAGCGCGGGCAAAGGTGAAGAAATACTCTTTCGGCGCGTCGCTGAGTGTAATGTGCGAATCAAACCTACCGCCGAGAGTCACAGGTCAATCAGTACATAAAACGTGCAGTTAAGAGCGAAATGGAGCTGGTAGGCAAGCCGCTGAGCAGTTCGGCGAAATTTGTTTACCTCGCCTATCAGCTCAACGTGTCCATTATCAACCCAACATTTTGAATCTCATCTAGCAACCTCAGATAATATAGCTTACGCGCACATGACTCAATTTCAACGAACACAAACAAAAACTTCTATTCCCATCATATAACAATCCATCTCAAAGCATAGCTAAGTGGGGACTCCTCGAATAATGCAGTAGGTGCATTATTATAATAAAAATAAATGTAATTTCAGTAACTCAGAGACTTAGCAGAGGTTTAACACTTTCATCATTATGCAAATGAGTACAATTATAATATTTTTAAACGTGAGGATCAGACTAACAACCTTGGATGCTGAATAGATGCTAACGAAGTGCCAGGGAACAATGCGATCCAATTCCACGCACAAATTAATGAACCACAATATTCCAAAAGTGCAAGAAATATAAAAATATGATGCAGGTGTGAGTTTGGTAGGATAAAGAAACGAGAGAAAGTGAGTGAAATAGGACTTTTAAACCTGCGGCCTGCAAAAAACCGTCTAGTTCCCGCCCGTTCAGCGATGTGAGTCAAATTCTCCTATTCATTCGGCTACACGCCGAATGTCTAATTTCTTCGCCGAAGTTAGTAGAACCTTTAGTATATGTAGGGATCCCAACAGCGGTCTCTGTCAAGATCACCAACATGGTTGGCGATGCGCCATTAATTTATTCCTAAACCGCTGAGCTTTACAGGAGTCCATCTGAGGATGCCTTCGTTCAGTACACGAAAGAAATTTAATTCGCCGAACTTGTCGGCTAACCGCCAACTGAACCTGTTGCTCGCTTTCATACATCTTTTTAAGCACTTACCTAGCTTCAACCTGTACAAACAAAACACTATTATTTTATCGAGAAACTATTCTTCATATTCAGAGTCGCCCATGTTGTCATTAGGCGAGTCTTTGGCGAATGGTGGGTAATGTCCTGATATCAAATGGCTGATTTGAGCATCCTGCAGCTGGATGGTCATGGAGTGAGAGGTTGTTTCTTCATTTAGCATTGTGATGTTTTCCTTTATCTCATTCAACATCTCCTCGTGTGCCTCCATTTTCTTTTGAATGAGTGAAGGAGCTTCATCTCCTTGCTTCTTCCCATGATTACAATCACGGAGAGAGAGGTGCTTTCCTTTACCCATGGTTTGTACTTCCAATTCTGTGACTCGGTTGGATAGATCATTCAACTGGATAATTAGTGCTTCCCACTCCCGCTTCTTTTGTTTTTTTTTGCTGGTTTCTACCATGCCATCAAGGCGTTTTTCGATGACTTCATAGGGCTGGTATAGCATGCCTCCCTCGCAAATCTGATCGGCTATGCTTCTATTCTTGGGTCCAAGACCCCTATAGAAGCACTCCAATAGTGCCTTACCCGTCATCCCATGAGATGGGCATGGTTGCAACACTGCTTGAAACTTCAGCCACATGTCCTGAATTGTTTCATCCCCTGCCTGTTTGAATGTTAAGAGATTGTCCCTGAGGTTCAATAGTTTCAGCAGGGGATGATTCGTGTGGTATCCATGATGATCATTCATCGTTTGTTCCCTGTTGTGATGTTCAAACAAGCAAAGCAAGACTCCAACAAAGATTAGTAAAGCTAAAAACAAAACTAAGAGTAAAATTAATAATCTATGATTTATAAGACAGAAATTCTAGCGAATTAAAAATTCTCAAATAACACCACTCCCCGGCAGCGGTGCCATTTTGATGCTTATCGTGACCAACGACACTATCCTATGATATGACTATCTACTATCGTCGATAATATAGTAACTCAATCGAGGGTTGGGATCGTGTCCCAAGGGAGCGGTTTTGAGAATTAATAACCAATTAGAATTTCATTCAAATTAGTCGTAGTAAAAGACATTTGCGATAAAAGACATTGTAAATTAAAGGTGGTGACACCAAAGTGTCAAATATCAAAGGGGCTTTTTGTAACTAGTACTAAAACAACAATATAAACAAGAAAGTCAAGTATAGGGAAAAGTTCTTAAAATGTGACCGCAATATAAGTTGATATAGATTGTTGGGTACATGCTTTCGATTGGAGATTTGCAAAATAATAGTGACTAGGCTAAGTTTTAAATGGAAATAAGTTCCCTCTCGAGTAACTTACCCCGTTTCAAATGCGTTCCTCTCGGACACCCATTTGCCGCATGAAGACCAGCCTACGCCTTACCCCACTAACTCTCTCGAGCTGAGTGCTAGGATATGGGACTAGGGCTAACCCTCTCGGGCTGAACCTCATGTGGACCCACTCCTTAGGCCATTAGTCTAATGGTTTTGGTATCGCGACCTCCCTCTCGGGCAATCCGAAAACACATGGGTGGCTTTGTATTTGCAACTACAAACCCTTTAGATTAAACCAGAGCCACTAGGTGAAATCACCATTACAATACATCTAACCCATCAGCAAGCAAGACCCAACAAAAATATTAACCCATATTTGCTAAATCACACCCCAAGAATGGGGTTTTTTACCCACACATCATGAAATAAGAAATTATACCTTACATGCTAATGAAATCAACTGGGTATAATAAATTAAACCTTGAATTAAGCAAAGGAAAGTGAATAGTGAAGACCCACTTCCAACTTGGGGAAGAAGAGCTCCTTTCTTCAAGTCTCCACAAAACCCTCTCCAAACTTGAGAGAAAAATATAAGCTAGAATATGTTCTAAAGTGAAAAATTACTATATTAAAAATATTTTTACTCTCTCTCTTCTTAAATTCTAAGTAGTATTTATAGTTTTCACAGATTGTGCTGCGGAGGATTATTCGGTGACATTAGTCGAGATCGCCGATGAACTCGGTGATCCGCCTTTTGGTCAGCTCATCACCATCAGTGTCTTGCCTTTTGCATCCTCGCATTCTGGATCATTGGGTGGTATAGTATTGTTTCACGGAACTGATCGGCGACTCGTCGACTGGTCGTTTCCTCGCCTTTTGATCCACTTTCTTCAAGGCTTCGCGTACTAGAATGATGGGCAGTTCATGTCATTTTGGTGACTCGCCAAGCTAAAATCGGTGATTCGCAGGACTCCATTTCTTGTTCTTTTCAGCCCTATTTGCTCCGTTTTGCGCCTAAGTGTCCATGCTTCCAGTAAAACTTCAAATACCTAAAACTTCAACATTCTAATCAGGTATTGAGATAAAACAAGCATTCGAGAACACTATTTCCATTAAAATAAAGCCCTAAATGAGTCCAATTTATGGACTCATCAATTACCCACCTCCTCTTGATTTGAGCTTTGTTCGATATCGAACCAGGTATGGGTTCCAATCTCTTCCACATCAATAAATCTCACTGCTGTAATGATTCAAGTAACTTTTAAGACTTTTTCTACCTAGATTTTATCGATCTGAGCTAGATCACAAGTTATGCGCCAGGATTTTGGGTACACACGTTAGTCGCATAGATATTTGAAGACAAGATCTATTGAGATAAGATTTTACCTATATAATTTGATTACTCATATTTGAGATATGTTTTGATATTAAGTCCTTGATTATTCTCCTCAACAGGTTGAGCCCCAACGAGATTAATACCACTGTTTAAGTCGACTAATCTCCGACCTTGCATCGCTCAACATTTTCTAGAAGATTAAGGTAATATTTCACCTTTTAATTTAGTTCTCTCCTGGTTTGCTTTAAACTGATGTCGTTCTTTCTTTTAAGCACCTTTGTAATGTTTGGTTTGAACCTTCAAGATTCTCAAATTAGGAGTCTTTTCTTTGTCTTGTTGCAAAATAGCTTTGGCCTGTCGTGGTAGTTCCTGCATATTTTGATATTGTTGTCTCTCTGTACCTGCAAAATAAGCAAATGATTTAGTTAAATAATCAATGAGGTTTTTCCCTTTTCTGAGGAGATGAACCACCTCCACCCCATGACTCTTTATAATTGTCTGAATGTGTCTGATATCCCAATTATTTGCAATGGAACCTCCCATACTCTATGTATAACTTTCAAACCGACTAATGGATCTGTCTCAATTATCAAGGGAATGAAATTTCCTTGACTGTAGTAATGTAACCCTTCCTTAATTGCCATGACCTTTGCCTCCAAAATTTATGTAGTACTAATTCTTCTAGATTCTACATATTTCAAATCTCCTTGCATATCTATAATACAAAAGGCTATACCCCAAACTCCTGATTCAAACCGATAAGAATCATAAGTATTGCATTAATATACTCCCATGGAAGGATTACTCTGCCGATCTTTCTTGAAGTTAAAAATCTGAAAGATTTTAAATGCGATTTTTAAAAGATGAAAATGGGAGCTTCCAATTCCAAAAAATTCCTACACATTATAACTTTGAGTTTTTTATTCAAACACTGATTTTAGTAGTTTTTGAGTAGAATTTGAATTGGGTTTTGATTTGAAGTTGATTTCAAGCATTGTGAAAACTCGAATTGTGTTACCTAGTTGATGAAGAATATAGTGTGTAATAATTTCTTACTTTTTATGATATGTGGTAAAAACCCCATTCTTGGGGGTGTGATCATGTTCTTAAATAGTCTAATTAGCTTATGGGTGTTAGTATTTACATATTTAATTGTTGATTTAAAGTAGGTTTGATTGATAGTTGTGTTTTCATTCATGAATTGTAGTGGCAAATGCAGTTCTATGTTAGTATTCTAGGCTTGCTTCAGAAAGAGGTTTTAGAATTAAGACTGTCAATTGATGATTGAGTTATTGTTGATTCAGCTTGCGAAAGTGAATCTGAATTCAGTCCTACCAATCTAGCTCGAGAGAGTAGATTAGTTAAGGTTTTGGTTTGTTCATATTGTTATGCTTTCCGAGGTTTAAGAGAACTTGCCTGAATCGTGGTAGTTGATCGAGAGATGGCTATTACATCATAATATTAGCCTACCCACTAAGATGCAATGTGTTTTAGTAAATTATAATCACCCAAATGGAGAAATTAGCATTTAATCGATCACATCCCCGAGAATTCTACTCTACTTGATTACTCCCCTGTTTTCGTAGTTGTTAGTTGTCACTCTAATCTCCCCATTTGACACTAGTTGTCAACCCCTGAAAATTACTTTAACTTGTTTCAATGATGTTTACTTCTACAAATGACGAGACCACTTCTTTTACTTCGTAATTGAATTCCATTCCGTATAACTCCCTGTGGGATTGACCCAAACTCTTCGTTGGGTTTATACTTGATTACGGCCGCCTACAATTAGAATTTTATGGAGTGTAGTTGACCATAATAAAAAATGGCTGCGCTGCCGAGGAATGACATGTCCAAAGAGGTTAAAGGAATTCCAAAGAAAAGCACCACCAAGGAACTGAAACTGCCAAAGAAAGGGGTTGCTTCTTCTTCAAAGTCAGTAAAATTGCTACCCAAAATCAAGCCATCATTTCCTCAAAGACATAAAAAGCGGGATGAAGATGCAATGTTCAAGAAATTTTAGTCCGTGTTCAAGATGCTGTCAATAAATTTTCCTTTAGTGGAAGCATTGTTAGAGATGCCCGAATATGCAAAGTTCATGAAAGAATTGGTCACCAAAAAGATGAGTTTGGATTTTGAAATAGTTGAAGTGTCTCATGGTTGTAGTGCCATCATGACAAGCAATGTGGTTATCAAGAAAGCTGATTCGGGGGTATTTACTATTCCTTGCACTGTTGGGATGCTCCAAATTTCCAAAGCATTATGTGATTTGGGAGCGAGTATTAACTTGATCTCATACGCAATTTACAAATAACTTGGATTGGGTGTACCTAATTCTACAACAATGGCACTCCTCATGGTTGGTCGATCCATTAAGCATCATGTTGGCATACTTTATGATATTTTGGTAAAAGTTGATAGGTTCATATTTCCATCCGATTTTGTTATCTTGGATTGTGAGATTCATGCCGAAGTACCTATCATTTTAGGTAGACCATTTTTGGCAACCGGAAGAGCTCTTGTGGATGTTGAAATTGGTGAGTTAAAGTTTTGAGTAAATGATGAGGCGTTTCGTTCAATGTATGCAAATAGATGAAGCAACCTAGTGACATTCATGTGGTCTCAAAAATTAATGTGATTGAGAAAGCAGTAGCTAATGTGAGTGAAATGATGTGTAAGGGTGAACGCCTTGCTTCTGTCCTTTCAAATTATGATGAGGGAGAAATTCAAGGGTATGATGAAGTTGTAGCTGCTCTATTGGGATTATGTGCTCATTCTAAAAAACCATTGAAGCTCGATATTGATCTGAAAGGTCGAGAAAGTCTTCCCGCCAAACCATCACGGAAGAACCTCAAAAGCTTGAGTTGAAAAAGCTTCCATCTCATTTTTTGTATGTATTTTTGAGAGCAAACAACATTGTACCCGTCGTCATTGCAGCAGTCTTGCTTGAGTGGCAAGTTAAATTGCTTGTTGAGGTAATAAAGCGATAAATTAAGGCCATAGGATGGTCAATAGCTAATATTATTGATATTCCCCTCGGGATTTGAACTCATAAAATCCAATTGGATAGTGAATGCAAACAAAGTGTTGAGCACCAAAGAAGACTAAACACACCTACGCAAGAAGTGGTGATGAAAGAAATTATCAAGTGGCTAGATGCAGATGTGGTATACCCTATTGGAGATAGAAAATGGGTAAGCCCCGTACAATGTGTACCAAAGAAATTAGGCATCACAGTGGTTCCAAATGAGAAAGGGGAACTCGTACCTATAGGTCTAGTCAACGGTTGGAGAGTATGCATGGACTACCAAAAGTTCAATTCATGGACCGAGAAAGATCATTTTCCAATGCCATTTATTGATCAAATGCTTTATAGGCTTGCGAGGCGTGGATTGTACTGCTTTTTGGATGGATATTCCGGATACAACCAAATTTCCATTACACCGGAAGATTAAGAAAAAACCACTTTAACATGTCCCTATGGGACTTTTGTTTTCAAAAGGATTCCTTTTGGGTTGTGCAATGCTCCAACACCATTACAACGATGTATGCTTTCTATTTTCGTAGATATGGTGGAAGATTCAATGGAGGTATTCATGGATGATTTTTTAGTCGTTGGTGATTCATTTGAAGCATGTCTTGAAAACCTGGAGCAGGTACTACAAATGTGCATGAAAATTAACCTAGTTCTAAATTGGGAGAAGTGTCATTTCATGGTAAATGAGGGAATTGTTTTGGGGCATAAATTTAAGGAGAAGGAATGCAAGTGGATCAAGCGTAAGTCAAAGTCATTGCCAAGCTCCCACCTCCTATTTTGGTAAAAGGTGTCCGGAGCTTTCTAGGTCATGTAGGTTTCTACAGGTGGTTTATCAAAGATTTTTCCAAAATAGCTCACCCTCTTTGTAAATTTCTAGAGTAGGACACTACTTTTCATTTTGATGACGCTTGCCTCAAAGCATTTTTTTGCTTATAAGAAATGGTATCAGCCTCAATCATTATTGCCCCGATTGGAGTATCCCGTTTGAACTTATGTGTGAAGCTAGTGGTGTTGCTTTGGGGGCTGTTGTTGGTCAAAAAAAGAGAAGTTATTCCATCCGCACGGAGCAAGAACTACTAGCAGTGGTGTATGCATTTGAAAAATTCAGAGCATATTTGTTGGGAACTAAAGTAGTGGTGCACAAAAATCATGCGGCCATTAGATATTTGATGGCTAAGAAAGATGCAAAACCAAGACTAATACAATCGGTGTTGTTTTTACAAGAATTTGATTTTTGAGTTAAAGGATCGAAATGGGTGCGAGAACCAAGTGTCAGATCATTTGTCTCGGTTAGAAACCAACCTTGTTGACGCCAATGAGAAGGACTTTGTGGCGAATTTCCTGATGAAACAATGATGTGGGTGATCCAAGACAACTCACCTTCGTATGCTGACTTTGCTAACTATGTATTGTGTGGAATATTACCTGAGGGTCTGAACTTCTACCAGAAAATGAGGTTTTTGTTTGATGTAAAAAGGTACTTATGGTACTATCCATATCTATTTAGAGAATGCACATATCATATAATTCGAAGATGCATTCTGGAAGAGGAAGTCAATGCATTTCTCAATGCTTCCCAATCGTCACCTGTGGATAGTTATCATAGCAGGGTTCGCACAACCGCCAAAGTGTTGCAAAGTGACTATTGGTCATCACTATACCAAGATGCTCACAGTTTCGTTAAATAGTGCATAAAATGCCAAAAACAAGGAGGAGTATTAAGAAAGCATGAGTTGCCTCTTAACCCCATCCTCGAGGTCGAACTATTTGATGTGTGGGGCAACGACTTCATGGGACCGTTTGTGAGCTCTTTTTGAAATAAGTATATATTGGTAGCGGTCGATTACGCCTCCAAGTGGGAAGAGGCTGAAGGAAGGAAGGGTGTGGTGCAGTTCTTATAGTGATAGATCTTCACAAGGTTCAGGACCCCACGTGCTATTATTAGTGATGGAGGGTCTCATTTTTGCAACCGGTTATTTACTTCACTATTAGGCAAATACGAAGTCTAGCATAATGTTGCAATGCCCTACCATCCATAGAAAAGTGGCCCAGTTGAAGTGCCAAATCGAGAAATAAAATGTATCGTGGCAAAAATAGTTAATGCAAATCGGACCGATGATGAGTTTGAGATTTGGACTCATTTAGGGCTTTGTTTACATAGATTTAGTGTCCTCAAATGCTTAATTTATGCCAATAATTGACATTAAATCCTTGATTTTTAGGTTTATGGATTGAGGAACAAAGCAAGTACACAAACATGCAAAAAGGAACAAAACAAGCTGAAAAAATGAAGAAATGTGAGCCTGAGGATTGCAAAGAGCACTCGACGTCTCATCGAGTGGCTCATCAGACTGCCTAAAGTTCCAGTGTTCCAAGCCATAAAGGAAAGAACCAAAGTGGCGATAAAAAATAAGTAGTTAGCGGATCGCCGAGTGATTCCGCGAAGCCAAGATAGATCGCCCAAAGTACAGACCTTGAGGATGCTGAGTACCAAGGCAAAAGGGTGATGTAAGAGACCAAAGAGTGGCTCACCGAGTGGTTCAGTGAGCCTGCCTTACTTTGCCAATTGACTCTTCGCAGCACATTTTTGGCGACTATAAATACGTTTTTGAACATTTAGTTTAGTATCAAACACTTTTTAGAACAATATATTATCAAATTTTGAACATCTGGAGACATTTTTCTCTAGTTTTTCCTTAGCTTTGAGGGATTGAAGGTATTCACTATTGAGAATTGGAAGTGGGTCTTTGAGATTCTTCAAATTGGAGCATTGTAAGGGTGAAATTAATCTTACCCAGTTGATGGATAATTAATTTGGTAATTCCTTTTACTTTTTTATAATGTCTAGCTAAAACCCCAATTCTTGGGGTGTGATCGATTATGGGTTGATTTAGTTTATGGGTATTGCTAATTGTTAGTTCAAATGCTATTTAGAAGTGAGTTTAATCATTAATTGTGGTTTAATTTATGAATTGTAGTTGCAAATGCAGTTCTATGTTTGTGTTCTTGGCTTGCTTGAGAGAGAGGTTTTAGAACTAAAATTATTGATTGATGGTTTGTGGTATTGGGTTGACCTGGGTTCAGCTCGAGAGAGTGAATCCTAAACCCAATCATTCAACTCTAGAGAGTTAATGAATTAATGTGTGGGTTGTTCTTATTTTGCATGCTTGTTTATGTTCGAGAGAAATCACTTGATTTGGGGAAGATTGTTCGAGAGAAAGTTTACCTCCCCTATAGCCTAGACTACTCCCTAATATCTAGCAATTTACTAATAGTTGCAATTACCCATATGTCTATAATTGCCTATAATAGATCACATCCCAAGAACCCGTCTCATTATTGCTAATTAGTATTGGTTCTGACTTTTAGTAGTTGTTAATGAAAACTAAAACCCCCTATTTGACATTCGTGTCACCCCTTAATTTGAATGATGTCTTTTTTCTATAATTTATATTTCTATGACTGATTTGAACATGTTCATACTTCCCAATTGAATCTGAAATACGTACCACTGATGCTTATCGTGACCAACGACACTAACCTACGGTACGAGTGTCTACGATAGTCGATAATATAGTAACCAAATCAAGGGTTGGGGTCGTGTCCCAAGGGAGTGATTTTGAGAATTAATAGAAAAATAAAATTTAACTCTAATTAGTCGTAGCTAAAGACATTAATGATTAAAAACATAGTAAATTGATGGGCGTAACATGAAAGTGTCAAATATCAATTAGGGTTTTTGTCAAACGTAGTAGAAACAACAAGAAAATCAAGTATAGGGAAGAGTTCTTGGGGTGTGACCAGAATAGAAGTTGAGATAGGTTGTTGGGTACATGCTTTTAATAGGAAATTTGTAAGATAATAGTGACTAGGCTAAGCTTTAAATGGAAATAAGTTCCCTCTCGGGTAACTTAACCCGTTTCAAATGTGTTCCTCTCAGACACCCATTTGCCGCATAAAGACCAGCCTACGCCTTACCCCACTCACTCTCTCGAGCTGAGTGTTAGGATATGGGACTAGGGCTCACCATCTCGGGCTGAACCTCATGTCGACCCACTCCTTAGGCCATCACTCTAGTGGTCTTGGTTTCGCGACCTCCCTCTCGGGCAAACCGAAAACACATGGGTGACTTTGTATTTGCAACTACAAACCCTTTAGATTAATCCACAACCACTAGGTGAAATCACCATTAAACTACATGTAGCCTATCAGCAAGCAAGACCCAACAATAATATCAACACATATTTGCTAAATCACACCCCAAGAATGGAGAAGACCACTTCCAACTTGTGGAAGATGAAATCCTTCTTTCTTCAAGTCTCCCAAAAACCCTCTCCAAACTTGAGAGAAAATATCCAAAAAGTACTATTCTATTCTGGAAATTAAAATAAATGTTCGACTCTCTAAAATTAATAAATAAGTTTAGTATTTATAGACTTCAGAAAATAGTGCTGGTGGATAATTCGTTGAGGTTAGTTGGAATCGCCGATTAACTCGGTGATTATCCATTTGGGGTAGTTCATCGCCGTCTTGCACTAGCCTTCAGCATCATCGTGCTCTGTGTCATTGGGCGACACAGTACTGCTTCGCGGATCTATTCGGCAGAACGATGACTGCTCGTTTCATCGCCTTTTTTATCCTGCTCCTTCAGGGCTTTGCGTACTGGAATGAAAGGCGGAGTGTGTCCCTTCTGTGAATTGCCAAGTGTGTTTGGCGATGCTCAGGCTTCAGCTTCTTCGTTCTTTTTAGCCTTTCTGTTCCTTTTTGTACCTCAGTGTCTATGGTTCTACTAAAACTTCAAATACTTGAAACTTAAGAGTTTTTATCAGATATTGAGATAAAATAAGCATTTGAGGACACTATTTCTATCAGTATAAAACCATAAATGAGTCCAATTTATGGACTCATCAACACCCCCAACTTAAACTTTTGCTTGTCCTCAAGCAACTCTAGTTCAACTGTTCAACAAGGTGTCTCAAATAGTGCTACACAAGACTAAATCATGAATGTACACAACAAGACTCAAACTACTTATGCGAAGATTCAATTGTGTACTCAAAGATTCCAGTTGTGACACACCACTACAAAAAATTCTCATGCCCACAATACTTGCTACTTGTGCAAGTTCAAGCTCAACAAAATGTATCTAAATGCCCTCACACAAAGAATGATTCCATATTCACACATAGAGGTTAATAAATTCAAGATCAGGAATCAGATGCAACGCTCACACTCAAAAAGAGGAACACAATGCAAGTTTTCACACATAGGTTTACCCTTATTTTCCATTCAATTTTTGGTTCGGCTCACTCAAGATCAAAAAGGTCTTTCTAAGGCTTATAATGGGGCTGAGTGCAAAGGTATGGTCATTTTGGCTCTGTGACTTCTTCATCCTCATGAGATGTGGTGTTCTCAAGACATCCTTTTTATTTCCCTTATCACTTTTTCTTCTAGTGCTTCTAAGTCATCCTCTCATTCACTCTCCATGTATCGCTTTGGAACACACTTCCTTTTGCACTTTTATTCCCATTTTTTATTTTTATTTTTTATACGGGTTTCCATTTTGTTTGGCAACACCATGGGATTGAGGGAGACTTTTCTTTCACTTCTTAACTTCTGCTTCTCCTTTTCACCACACCGCCAACTTAGGCTTTTGGCCTAAGTTGTCTATTCACTAAATCACAAGTTAAGAGGATTATAGGTAGTGGGTCAAGTAAGGTCTAGGGTTCATCAAGGTTCTTCCAAAGAAAGGTAAGGCTCAAGTGGTATTCAAAAGAGTTTCACACACTCACGGGTAAGCCACAAAAGAGGTATATGTCAAATTTGGCTCACACTCTTTAAAGTTGCCTAAGATCATATCAAGAGGACACCTTTCTAAATCAATCAGACTAACAAGGAAAATTCTAGGTTTATTCATGCATGGTTCAAAGTAAGCTAATCACACAAGGCATCGACACTTGAGTCAAACAAGACTACACACTTTCGCTAGTGTGCAACGGTCATTACAAGAGAATCAATTTGATAAATGGCTAATCACAACGAGATGCAAATAGTTCACATATTGTCTATGCAACTTCATTTGGCCTCATCGTAGCCGTACATTCATGTTTGTTCAATTGGTAGCACTATTTAAGTCATCAGTATTGATCGAGACTGAGACTTAAATTTTGCAAAAGAACAACCACTTTCATCACACGAGAGGTGGAAAAACTATTCAAAAAATAATAATAATTTTTCGGAAGGGTCAAAATCATTATGCAATTAAAGGGTCAAAATCATTGTGCAATTAAAAATAAACGTAGCCACAAGCTCAAACCTCCACAGAAAATAGTATAACAACAATTTTAAAACAGAACAACCCAAATATACACAAAACACAAGTCATAAACAACACATAAAAGTGTGGGCCTCACCCCACCACAATAAAAAAAGTATTTGTCCTCAAATGCAAATAATGACAGTACCCAGGGTTTAAGAAAGATAAGACATAGAAAGAGGTGAAGAAGGGTCTTGTCTTATGCAGTCGCTCTATCTGCCGGGACGTCAGTGCCCGATGCATCTCCCTGAATTAAAATAATGGTCCCCGGAGTAGTGTTGTGTTGGTCCTCATTGTTTGCCTCTGCCTTGGCCTCTGCAGCAAGATTAGCTGCAATCCTCTAATCTATCTCATGAGCTGCTCTGAAGGCCCGTATTGCATTAACTAAACTTTGAACCCATGGAGGCACATTAGGGTCGATGGGAATTTGTCTCTTTGCTCTTGCTTCCTTGGTATATTTCCTTTGTCTGGCTAGCTATGCTTTCTTTTCATCGTTTTTAAATTCTCGCACTCTTATGTGCCTGGGTGGATCATTTCTCCATGCGACTTTTGGTCTAGCCATTTCTTTGGTGCTAATTTAGATAGTAATGACGTGCTAGGCAACAATGCGATCCAAATCCGAACACAATCCGACACTTAAAATACTCTAAAAATGTAGCAAAATAAAAGTCTAGAGTGCGGGTGTGAGTTTGATAGGACAAAGCAGGGAGAGAAAGTGAATAAAATAGAACTTTGAAACCTGTTTTTGCAAAAACTTTCCAGTTCCCGCTCATTCGGTTATGTTAGTCAATTTTGCCAATTTACTCGGCGAAACACTGAACATCTGATCCTTTCACCGAATATAACAGGGTTTTCAGTTCATGTGGGCATCTCATAGGCAATCTTCATCGAGATGGTGGTGCACCGACAAAATTCACAATCTGCCGAGTTATACAGACCCAATTGTTTAGATGTATTGAATCAAACGACGGGTAAGATCAGCTTCGCCGACATATTCTGTTGCTCGCCAATCTGCACTTTTTGTTCACTCTCCACACTTCCATCTGCACAATCAACACACTATTATTTTATCAAGATAACTAAAGCAAGTAAGGAGTTTTGGGTTGCCTCCCAAATAGCGCCTTAGTTAACGTCGTGGCATGACGCAAGTCAAACTTCAGGCCTCACTCTTGGGATTAGCCATAGTATTACTAGGCAAACCCCCTTGTTGTCTAGGATTAATATGAGAATAAATATGATCCATTTGGGTGTCTAACTGCTTGATCGAAACTGAATGAGAGGTGACAGTCTGGTTGAGGGTAGATACGTCTTCTTTCATCCTTTTCAGTATTTTGTCGGACCCTTCAACTTTGTTTAGGTTACGCGAGAGCATATCCTCAGACCTACAACCTTCTGAATCTTTGGGTTTCTGACGCTCGTGGGGGAGGGCATATATCTCTCCTTCTCCCCATCCTTCCAGTTTGGATTACGGTCCCTCCATTCACAATCTCGATCCTTCCAGCTGTCATCTCTAACCCATTCTTGGTTCCCACCCTGCCTTGGGTAGTTTGAACGATATCTCCCGCCTTGGTTAGCTAGGAAATTTACTTCCTCGTCATACATGGCTTCAAACTTCATCTCCTTAAGATTCGCACCCCTGACACCCACAACATTGACACCACCGGCACCATCCCCCATGACATTTTTGGATAAAATGTCAAGCTGCGTCACGATCTTGGCCATGTTTTGGTCTCTCTCATTATCTTTTTCAATCTGTTCTTTGGATAGCTGAAATGTGACCGGTGAGACTTGGCCTTCGCGAGTGTACCACACACTGTTGATGGTTGTCATCCCATCAAGAAGTTGAGTTGCTACTGCATATGGTTGTTGTATTAAGCCTCCGGGTGAGAGTTGGTCAGCTACACCTTTGTTTACCGAGTCTAGACTCTGGTAGAAGTATTAAATGAGTACATTATCAGGTAGACCATCGATTGGGCATTGTAGCACTACTTTTTAAATCGGAGCCACGTTTCATGCAGAGGCTCTCCATTCAGACGCTTAAAGCTTTGGATGCTATCCCGAATAGTCATCATATTTAAGGGAGGGAAGAATCGCACATTAAATGCGGTGACCAAATCCTCCCATGAAGTGATCGAGTTACGTGGCAACTCAGCTAGCCACTTGCAAGCTTCCCCCATCAATGAGAAAGGAAATAGTCTTAAAGGAACTGATTCGTGAGAGATGTTCTTGAATGAGAAAGGTCCACACACATCTACAGAGTTTCGAAGATGCTCATGTGGGTCCTCATGAGTTAATCCACTGAAAAGTCCATTTAGTTGGGTACATGATTTTAATAGGAAATTTTTAAGATAATAGTGACTAGGCTAAGTTTTAAATGGAAATAAGTTATCTCTCGGGCAACTTAACCCGTTTCAAATGCGTTCCTCTCGGACACCCATTTGCCGCATGAAGACCAGCCTACGCCTTACCCCACTCACTATCTTGAGCTGAGTGTTAGGATATGGGACTAGGGCTCAACCTCTCAGGCTGAACCTCATGTTGACCCACTCCTTAAGCCATCACTCTAGTGGTCTTGGTTTCGCGACCTCCCTCACGGGCAGGCCGAAAATACATGGGTGACTTTGTATTTTCAACTACAACCCCATTAGATTAATCCATAACCACTAGGTGAAATCACCATTAAACTACATCTAGCCTATCAGCAAGCAAGACCCAACAATAATATAAACACATATTTTCTAAATCACACCCCAAGAATGGGGTTTTTTAGCCACACATAAAGAAATAACACAACACACCTAAAATGATAATAAAATCAAGTGGGTATAACAAATTAAACCTTGGTTTAAGCAAAGGAAGAAGAATGGAGAAAACCCACTTCCAACTTGGGGAAGATGAAATCCTTCTTTCTTCAAGTCTCCCAAAAACCCTCTCCAAACTTGAGAGAAAATATCCAAAAAGTACTATTCTATTCTGGAAATTAAAATAAATGTTTGACTCTCTAAAATTAATAAATATGTTTAGTATTTATAGACTTGAGAAAATAGTGTTGGCGGATCATTCAGCGAGATTAGTTGGAATCGCCGATTAACTCGGTTATTCTCTCTTTGGTGTAGTTCGTCGCCGTCTTGCACTAGCCTTCAGCATCATCGTGCTCAGTGTCATTGGGTGACATAGTACTGCTTCACGGATCTATTCAGCGGAACGTCGACTGCTCCTTTCATCACCTTTTTTATCCTGCTCCTTCGAGATTTTGCGTACTGGAACGAAAGGTAGAGTGCGTCCCTTCTGCGAATTGCCAAGTGTGCTTGGCGAAGCTTAGGCTTCAGCTTCTTCGTTCTTTTCAGACTTTTTGTTACTTCTTGCGCCTAAGTGTGTATGCTTCCACTAAAACTTCAAATACCTGAAACTTAAGAGTTTTCATCAGATATTGAGACAAAATAAGCATTTGAGGACACTATTCCTATCAAAATAAAGCCATAAATTAGTCCAATTTGTGGACTCATCAACTGCTCCCTATGGGATTCGACCCCAACTCTTTTAGTTGAGTTATATACTTAATTACGATCGTTGACAATTAGAATTGGATGAAGTGTCTTTAAAATGTTAATTAATCAAAATGACGCCACTGCCAGAGAGTAGTGTTGTTTGAAATTCTTTTGGTGAAGTTGAATTGTGTTCTTGTTAGTCATAGTTGAATCTACTTACTTTTAGTTTTGGGTTTTGTGTTGCTTGTTAAAACAAAGGAAATGAGTGTCAATGGTAGCAACGGTAACCAAGTGAACCACCCTCCTTCAATGATGATGATCCTTAGAGATAATATCCTAGATTTCAAGCACTTGGAGGGTGAGACAATCCATGAGTTGTGGCTGAGATTTAAGACACTATTGCTGCAATGACCCACTCATGAAATCCCAGATAAGATGCTACTGGACTGTTTCTATAGAGGTATTGGTCCTGAGAATAGAGGGCTGGCTGACCAACTTTCTCTGGGTGGTATAATGTGACAACCCTATGCAATAGTAACCCAACACCTCGATTGCTTGACCAAGACCAACAAGGAGCAAGAGAGGGACCAGGATTTAGCCAAAATGTTGATCCAGCTGGATCTCTTGGCCAAATAGATCATGGAATTTGAATCACTGTACAAAAACAAAGATAGATACTTTCCCCCTCATGAGCGTAAAAAAACCTAGCATTATGAGGGTGGATAAGTAGAAGAGATACTTTCACGTATTCTCCAAAAAGTTGAAGAACACCACAGAGTATTGAAACAGATGAAAGAGAATGTCTCAATGCTAAATCAGATGATTTATTCTCATTCCATATCTATTAAGCTACTGGAAACCCATATGAGCTATATGTCATCTCATCTCAACTCAAGAAAATAGGGAGGAGTGACTAGTGACACTATGGCAAACTCTAAGAATAAAGATTGAGTGGGTACTTGCGTCGTGCCACGATGTTAACTAAGGCACTTTTTGGGAGGCAACCCAAGTTTTTATTGCTTTTTGTTTGGATTTTGAATAACGGGTGTTGATGGTGCAGATTGAAGTGTGGAATGTGTTTGAAAGATGTAGGTTAGCAAGCCAAGAGTTCAGTCGGCGACTCGCTGAAGAGATCGGCGGGCCTGACTTAGACTACCATTGGACTCCTAAAAATATAAGGATGGAGATTGTAAAACTTGGTGAGTCCATGGATGAGTTGGTGACTCGCCGAACAAGTCAGCGAGCCCTACTTTGTCCGCCGTTTGGACCCCTAAAATTAACTGGAGGTCCTGTAAAACTCGGTGAGGTAAGTAACTACTCAACGTGTCACCGAGTGGTTCGGCGAAGACGACTAATATCGCCGAAGGGCTTTGTAGTGAACGGTTTTTAAAGGCCAAATGTTTAAAATTTCAAACTCTTTCATATTCCCTCACTTGTAGCCTCATACAACCACACTCGCACTATATAGATTCTATAGTCTTGCAATTTTATCACTTTTTGCTCGTTGATCTTGTGTTTGGAGTTGGAATTCATTGCTACCTAGCTTTACAAACTAGTATTTCGGCTTAAAAGTTGGTTTTATGAACCCCAAACTCGTAAATAATAGTTGAATTCTAATGCAATTGTTTTAATGTTATTGATATGTGTTGGGCCTGCTCTGAAGTTGTAACTGTGTGCTAATTTTCCTTTCGTAGTTTTGTAATTGTGCCTAAATTGTTTAAAATATGATTTCCCAAATTTTGTGCTTTAAAATTGATCATAAATTTGTGAGTTACGTTAAATTGTTGTTGGGTCTAGTCGGGTGAAGTCAATTGTGCTAAATGACGTATTTGTCCAAATGATGGAGCATTTGACGTCATTATTAAGGGTAAAAGTCATGAAATGGCTAATTTTGGCCATATCAGGGGAAGTCCGAGTACCCCGGTGGCATGGGTCGTAATGGTCTAAGCTTAATTGCATGAGTGTATTGTTTGATTTTGTTTTTGGGGGCTGTGGGCTTTATTTTGGGAAATGGTGTCGAAAATTGGCACGTTGGGTAGTTTGGCGAGCTAGGTCGAGCTCGCCGAACACTTGGCGGTTCACCAAAGTCCCCCTTGATCGCCTTTAATTTCATGTTTTGGTTGAGTTTGGTTCTGTAACTTTCGGCGAAAACCCTGAGCTCGCTGAGTTCACTTGGTGATTGATCGAAAGTCTCCCTTGTTCGCCATTTCTGCGTCCCTAACCCCTAAAACACACAGTAACTTTCAGCGGGCTAGTTTGAGCTCACCGAGTGATGTCGGTGATTCACTGAAGGACCCTGAACATCAATGACCTGCCATTTTTCTGGGAAATTTTCAGGCCAATCCTTTCGGCGACCCCGATCTGGCTTGCCAAAGTGATTCGGCGACTTGCTGACTGGTTCGGTGAGTCTTTCTGCAACCAAATTTCTACGATTTTTCCTGAATTAATTTTAACGCTCTTTGGTGTGTATTGAAGATATGGCTAGACCAAAAGTAGTAGGTCGAGACATGTCACACCGCGAAAGGGTAAAAAGAATCACTATCAACGAGGACGCAACTGCATTCAAGGCAAAGGCCACAAAACTTCTTACCACAGGTGGAAAGGGTAAAGGGAAAGGAAAGACACCTAATCCTGAATCACCGGAGGTCAGCTCCAACAACGAGGGATTGTACTCCACTCACCTCACCACTTTTGAGAGTGAGAGTAAGCACCGGAACCCTCAAGCTGCCATTTCTGAGTCTAGGATGATCAGCTACTGCTAGCTCGGAGACCTGAAATGCGCTCCAAAAGGTTGAATGATTCATCTAGCATCAGGGCAACCTAGGCCAGTACTCCTACTCCCGTTCCAAATAAGGTTATGGTCCCAGCACCACCTGCACAGAGTCCTCCAACCCAGTTTATGAATACAATAAAGGCTGAGGGATTGAGGACCATCATTTAGGAGAGGAGGTTGTCTATAGATGGAGTGATCGACCGGTACCCATAAATTTGGAGTATCTTGAAAGCTCACAAGTTCAGGATTTTTACTAAACCCTGTGGTCCTTACATTCGTAGTGGTGTCTGGGATTTTTACACCACCTGCAGAGCTCTAGTGCCTCAAGGAAAGAGGAAGGTTGCAACCTTCAAACCGTCAACTATGTAGTTGTAAGGAGAAAACACCTAAAGGAGAATTTGGTATCTTTTTGGTCAGTTTGGAAGCAATCGGGAAGTGTGACAGTAGAGACATATATGATGTGATAGAATGCACTGCCAACATTGCTGATGACTATCAATACATGATCAAGACAAAGTCCTTGGAGACTATGAAAGCATGGTTGGCTCCTTTTTATCTGATGGTACTCCTAGGTGGGTTGAGGCTGGAGTGAAAATTGAGAAGAAGGACCTCAATGACTATGAGGGACAAGTAACGCCAAACCTCCCTCCCTTTTCCGGTGTTGATCACAGAGTTGTACAGACGATCTCGGGTGCCACGTGATGAGAAGAAGGATGTGGAAGTGATTCCCACCTCCTCTACGAACATCCGACGCATTGAGGCCGAGTATTTGATGGATGAGGCTGAGAAGAAGAAGGCAGCTCCGGTGGATTCCTCCCCGATTGTAGATATTGAGACATTACCTGCAAAGGTAGTATTTCCTACTCTGGCCCCTGGGCCTTCAGGTATATATAGTGCTTCTCTTTCCATGACTTCGAGCTCTTCTTCTGCTCCCTTTCCACCTAGGTCTGCTGCTAGTGCTGCTGCTTCCTAACCTTTACTCACCAAGGCTGCACTATTACGGATGGGGCAGCTAGCCCATTTTGCTGATTGGCGTGCCTCCAGGCTAGAGGCTACAGTTCCCAAGATGATTGAGAGAGCCCTCATTGTTGTTGTGACACCTCTTAGTGTGTCTATTGATGCCCTCGTGGCAAGGATATAGGTTTGTGAGAAGGGCCACAGAGCCACTCATCAGGTGACGACCCTTAAGGCCGTTATTTCTAAGTTGATAAAGAACGTGGACCAGCTGAAGTCCATGGATATGTCAATGATTTTTGGAACTATGGAGATCCCCGACATGGTAACTATATGGATGTCCCTCCGACTACCACCGGAGATGAGCAACAAGCTGAGGAGGTGGCTGCTGCTAAGTCTGAGGTAGAGACAGATGAGGAACAACTCGGTCACCAAGAGGAGACCACATATGAGGGCCTTACAGAGGTTGAGGAGGCTATGGTGGATTCAGCCGTGCAGATTTCATTGATAGATACATCTATGGCAGGCTCAAGTAGATCCCGTGTTGCTGATGTTACTCCGGGCACTGAGGCCCAGGATCAGAGTGTGACTCCAAGCATTGATGCCTTGACAGATGGAGCGACTATGTTGACATGACCTTTGTTTACCTCTCTCTGTCATTTTTATTGAATTTTGATTACTTTTGTTGCATTTGAGGACAATTCCCTTTTGTTTGTGGTGGGGTGAGGTATTTCCATACTTACATCTTGTGACTATATTTTGTATATATTTGGTTTTTGTGTTTTAAATTGTGTTTTGATCCCATCTTGTGGATGTTTGAGCTTATAGCTCCTTGTTATGAATGAAAATTGTTTTTGGCCCGATTTGAAATTTTTTGCCACTTTTTGTTGTACGTGAATGTGGTTGTTCTTGTGAAAATTTGAGTATCGGTCATGATCTATATCGATGACTTGAATAGTGCTCTTAATCGAACAAAAATAAATGTGAGGCTACGATGAGGCCAAATGAAGTTGCATAGACAATGTGTGAACTTTTTGCATCTCGTTCTGACTAGTCGATTGTCGAATGAGTCTTTTGTGATGAGCATTGCACACTAGCAAAAGTATGGAGTCTCATTTGATATTGGTGCCAATGCCTTGTGTGATGAGCTTACTTTGAACCTTGTGTGATGACACCTTTAATCTTCCCCGTTGGTCTTGTTGACTAAGTGATGCAAGCATTTGAAATGATCTTAGGCAACAAATTTTGAAGAGTGAAACAATTTGACAATATACCTCTTTTGCGGCCAACCTTGTGAGATGTGTGAATCTTGCTTGAACCCCTTTGAGCCTTGTCCTTTTCTTGGAAGAAACTTGAACAAATGTGACCTCTCTTATCTACCATTCACCCGTAACTCTCATGAAGTGTGGTTTGTTTGAATAGCGAACTTAGGCCAAAATCCTAAGTTGGGTGTGTGGTGAAAAAAGAAGGTAAATCAAGAAATGTGAAGAATTCCCCTTTGAGTCATCGTCTTGAAAAATATGGAACCTCTCCATATAAAAAAAATAGAAAGAAAAGAAAAACTAAAAAGAAAAAGAATGAAAAAGTTGTGAAATAAAGTTTTGAAAGTTGCAAAAGAAATGGGGTGTTCAGAAGCTCATTTGAAGTTGAATAATGGGGTGAATTTTGAGCATGAGTAAAAATGCTGAAGAAAAGGAAGAAAAGTGATGTTGAGACCACATTTCATGAGGGTAGCAGTCACTGAGCCTAAATGACCATACCTTTACACTTAATCCCGTTATAAGCCTTGGAAAGACCTTTTTGATCTTGAGTGAGCTTAAACGAATGTTGATTGGAAAATAAGGGGAAACTTATGGGTGAAGTCATGCATGTGTTCACCTTTGTGAGTGTGAGAGTCTTGTGTGATTCCAGAGCTATAAATTGTTGAACAATAGTGTGTGATTATGGAATCATCTTTGTTGTGAGGGCATTTGAGTACCTTTGTTGAGTTTGAACTTGCATTTGAAGCAAGCATTCTGAACTTGAGCATCTTTGATAATGGTAAGTCACAATTTGAATCTTTTAGTGCACAATTGATCCTCGCATGAGTAAGTTGAGTCTTGTGTGTATTCATAATTGAGTCTTATGTAGCACTGTTTCAGACATCCTTTTTGAACTGCTGAACTTGAGTTTTACTTGAGGACAAGCAAAAGTTTTAGTTGAGGGTGTTCATGGGTTCGAGTTTTGGACTCATTTAGGTCTTTGTTTACATAGATTTAGTGTCCTCAAATGATTAATTTGTGCCTATAATTGTTGTTGAATCCTTCATTTTCAGGTATATGGATTTAGGATCAAAGCAAGGACACTAACAGGCAAAGAGGAACAAAACAAGCTGAAGAAATGAAGAAGTGTAGGCCTGAGGATCACCAAGAGCACTCGGCGTGTCACCGAGTGGCTCATCAGACTGCCTAAAATTCTAGTGTGCCAAGCCCTGAAGGAAAGAACCAAAGTGACGATGAAAAAGAGCAGTCGATAGATTGTCGAGTGATTTTGTAAAGCCAAGATAGATCTCCCAAAGTACAGACCATGAGGATGCTGAGTACCAAGGTAAAAGGGGGATGGAAGAGACCAAAGGGCAGCTCGTCAAGTTGTTCGGCGAGCCCGACTTACTTTGCCAATTGACTCTTTGCAGCACATTTTTGGCAACTATAAATATGTTTTTGAAGATTTAGTTTAGTATCAAATACTCTTTAAAACAATCTATTATTATGTTTTGAGCATCTGGGGACATTTTTTGCTAGTTTTTCCTTAGCTTTGAGGGATTGAAGGTATTCACTTTTGAGAAATTGGAAGTCAGTCTTTGATATTATTCAAATTGGAGCATTGTAAGGACAAAATTACTCTTACCCAGTTAATGGATAATCAATTTGGTAATTATTTTTACTTTTATATAATGTCTAGCTAAAACCCCAATTCTTGGGGTGTGATCATGTGATTATGGGCTGATTTAGTTAATGGGTATTGCTAATTGTTAGTTTAAATGCTATTTAGAAGTGAGTTTAATCATTAATTATTCTTTAATGTATGAATTGTAGTTGCAAATGCAGTTCTATGTTTGTGTTCTTAGCTTGTGAAAGAGAGAGGTTTAGAACTAAAATTATTGATTGATGGTTTGTGGGTATTAGGTTGATCAGGGTTCAAATCGAGAGAGTGAATCCTAAACCCAATCCCACACATTCAGCTCAAGAGAGTGAATGGATTAATGTGTGGGTTATTCTTATTTTATATGCTTGTTGATGTTCGGGAGAAATCACTTGATTTGGGGTAGCTTGTTCGAAAGAAAGTTTATCTCCCCTATACCCTAGCCTACTCACTAATATCTAGTTATTTACTAATAGTTGCAATTACCCATATGTCTATAATTTCCTATAATCGATCACGTCCCAAGAACCCGTCTCATTATTGCTAATTCGTATTGGTTGTGACTTTTTGTAGTAGTTAATCAAAACTAAAAAAAACCTTTTGACATACGTATCACCCTTTAATTTGAATGATGTGTTTATTGGATAATTTCTATTCCTATGACTGATTTGAACATGTTCATACTTCCCAATTGAATATGAATATACGTACCACTCCCTGTGGGATTCGACCCCAACTCATTTAGTTGGGTTTTATATTGATTTACGATCGTTGACGCTTAGAATTGGATGAAGTATATTTGAAATGTTATTTAATCAACCGACTGGTCTCAAAAGTTGGATGAGATGCTATTTGGGTATACCGTACTACTTTTAAGACGCTAATCGGCATGCCTCCATACCAACTCGTATTTGGAAAGTCATTTCACCTACCAATCGAGCTTAAGCACAAATAATTATGGGCATTGAAGGAGTTATATCTGAATTTGGGGGGATGCTTCAAAAGGGAGAGTTAGTCAACTCCATGTATTAGAGGAGTTCTGGTTGAGGGCATATGAAAGTTCAGCCCTTTATAAGTAGAAAATGAAGAAGTTACATGAAACTAAAATCTTTCAACGAGAGTTTCAAGTAGGTGGTTTTGGTTTGCTTTATTATTCTCATTTAAGACTTTTCTTGGGTTCAACTCAAATCGAAGTGGTCGGCCATTCAAAGTAACTTGAGTGTTCACAAATGTTGCAATTGAAGTTGAGGGTAAAGAAGTTCCAATATTCAAAGTAAATGGACATCGTCTGAAAATCTATTATGGAGAGTGTCCGGAAATATCGGTGATTGAAGTGGTGTATATGGAAGATGTGTGAGAGCATTTCCACGTCGTGACACGATGTTAAATAAGGCGCTTCTTGGGAGGAAACCCATGTTTTAGTTGTTTTTAGTAATGTTTGCTGAATGTGCAGGAATTAATGAGTGGGCGAAGAATGGGACTCTTTCGGTGGTCCGCTGACTAGTTTGACGAACCCATTTTAGTCTGCCTTTTTGGTCCAGCCGAAGAAGCCAACGTTCTGGAAATTTTGGTTAGCTAACAAACTGTTCGGCGGTTCACCGAATAGTTTGGCGAGCCCATTTTCATCCGTCCTTTGATCCGGACTAGAGGGTCATCATTTGGATATTTCGGTGAGTTGGCTTCCTGTCGGCGGATCGTCGAACAGTTCAGCGGCGTCAGGAAGTTCTCAACCGATGAGACATGCAGTGAGAGTTTCTCTTACCATACTTTTTCCATCTTATTATTATATTGTGCATTTGAAGACAATTGCTAATTTAGTTTTGCGGGGTGAGGTATATGCATACCTTCCTCTTTTGGGCTGTTTTTATGGATAATGTTTGATTTTGTTGGTGACCATTGGGTTTGATCCGTTGTTTTAATGTGAATGTGTTGGTGTTGACCCAAATTTTTAAAAAACTTTCACCTCTTGATGTTTGTAAATGTGGTTGTTCTCTTGCAAATTTGACTGTATGTGGCGGTCAATACTGATGACTTGAATAGTGCTCTTGATTAAACGATAGGTGTGTGCTATTCCAATGAGGCAAATTCGAGTTGTATAAGTCATATGTGAACTCTTACCATCTAATTTTGACTAGCCGGTTATTGAAATAAATCTTATGATGATCGTTGCACATTAGCTAAAATTGTAGGGTCCTATTTGATGATTGTGTTGAATGTTGTGTGTGGTGAGGTTGCCTTGAAATGTGTGCTTGATAATACCTAGAACTTGTCCCATTTCTCCAATCGACCAATATAGGTGAATGATAGAGATGATCTTAGGCACAATTTATGGAGAGTTAACCGAAATTACCATTATGCCTCTCCTTGTGACCACCTTGGAGAGTGTGAACCTTGTTTAGCACCGTTTGAGCCTATCCTTTTCTTTGATTGAAACTTGAACACATTTGATCTCTTTCTTTCACACTTAAAATTGTCATGCCCCAAGCCTACACCCTAGGCGGGACTGCCACTCGAGAACTATTGCTAGCCCCAAGCTAACCCTTGGCTTGGCATACTTACTCAGCATAAGACTTTTACTCAATAAAGATAAGTCAATGTGATAAACTAGAATTTTATGAAGGAACATTCACTGGCCAATATAGCAAACTCAAGTCTTAAAACATAAGCCAATAACAAGGTAAAGACAAATGAACTAACTGGCTGTCTATCTATGAAGCCTCTAATAATTGAGATGGATGTCGGGAAAAGACTCATGACATCCTAATGAACTCAAATACTAAAAACAATAAAAGAGATCCTCCGGAAGCAAGGAGAATCACCAACAACTCTGGAGCTAAACTAGAATCAACAATGCACTGGATGTTGATAATGGTTACATGTATCTGCATCATAAAAAGATGCAGGCCAAATGGCATTAGTACATTGAGTGTACGAGTATGCGAGGGGAATTCTAAAACAAGACATAAGCTTGAAAGGAACTGAAAGAACAAACCTGGTCTCAACTGAACTGAAGTGAACTAAACTCATTTCAATATAAAGTAGTAATGTAAATACAATATAAAGAAAAGATTTTGAAAAATGAATAGCAACTCTGTGTATTAAAAAAATCAATATTGACTCTGTTTGTATGCAAAGATACAATATGAACTTTGTTTGTATATGAAAATACAAATAATCTATGTATATAGGAATACAAAATATTTCTGTGGGAGTTTTTCTATCCGAAAACCATCACTAAAGAGCTATTGTGATGATACATCATTTTTCCTCACGCTGCTAGGGTCATCCTATACCTTTCTGAGGGTATAGAACCTGACTACTAAGTGCATCCACTAGTGTATGCTAAAACGCACTAAGAAATCATCTAAAAAGTATGACCCTTTTGTACCTATGGTGGCTACATCGTTTATGGAGGTTGGGAGTTGTGTGAACTTTCCCCCATATCGGTGCTCAATACTACTCCTAAAATATGATACTAGCTCTTATTTTTAAAAACATACTTCTTTCTGAGGTTTGAGATTATTGCTCAAAACTTAACTCAAAGGTCCCTCTTGGAAATCAAAGTTTCCTCTATTGCTTAACTGTGAAAGCATTTACTCTTTAACTGAAAACTAGCTCAAAGGCTCTTTTGGAAATCAAGGTTTCCTTTCTTCTTCAAATGTGAAAACAATTTACTCTTTGGGAATACATAGTCCCGGTATACTCTTTTGAAGAAATGAACTTCAAACTTTACTCTTTACTAGACTCAAAACTCAAGTCTTAAACAAAGTTAAAACATTTGTAAAAGACTTTTGGAAGACTATGAACTTCTCTTGACTTGGCTCTTAACTTCTCTTGACTTGACTCTTAATTTTCCTTAAATTGAATTATGGATTCAAAGATTGTGATTTGTGATAGGAAACATCTCATGATGTTTAGGAGTATTTTTAGATATTTAAACATGAGAAAAGATCAAGAAATCACTGTCTGGAAGCAAGTCCGTGACGCGGAGATGCATTTATATATTTAGTCGCAAAATAAATTTTGAGGCATAACGGTCTGTGACCACTCCGCGACGCGGAGAACATTTTTTCAAATCCTGAGGACCTGGTACCCATATTTGCCCGACTTGTCCTTCTTCATTTTCTAACCCAGTTTATGTACACAAGTACCTAATATAAAACAACTCTATAAATCGACGCAATAATCTCAAGAACTCCTAAATCTCAGCCCAATTCAAGAACGAAAGCAAATTCAAGAACATATATCAAGAACATCAAACTTTCAACCTTTTTAGGATGAATTCATAATGAATTAAACATGTTTGTCACGTGGGTGAACGAAGGCAACACTATGTAAAATTCATATACCTCGTAGGATTGGATCCTTGGCGAAATACACAACCAAACTCGTAAGAACTTGACGAACCTTGAACTTTTCTTCTCCTTTATCCTCTTTTCTCTTCTCTCAAATCCCTAGCATAATTCTCAATTGCGTAAACTGAACTTACTCAGTTTAGACACCAAATAAATTTCTAAAAATGGATATAATTAAATTGGGTAATGAAAAGACCAAAATACCCCTTTAAATCCGGTTTTGACTTTTCTTATCTAGACAACTCGACTTCAAATGGGAATATCTCCCTCATACGAACTCAAAATCACGTAAAATTGGCGGCGTTGGAAAGATAATTCAAATATATTTCCTAAGATATCTTGTACTACACCTAACTCATCTTGAGCTAGGAGTTATGGTCATTTGATTTTTACCCAAAACTCATACTTAACTTAATTTTGTCAAATTGCCAAATTTTCATTCTTTCCAAAAATGACTCTTTCTAATTCTATATCTTTCTAGTTGTGGGGTGTTACAATATATCTCCCTTGGGAACATTCGTCCTCGAATGAGATTACTCTTAGTAGGCTAAAGGTGTAACATCTAACACTAAACTCAAACATCCAACAAGAAAATCTAACACATCAAGCATATAAATTAAAGAGTACTAAGAAGAGAATGACTACCTTAATTTGGGACTTCTCTGGATTCGAAGAGATGTAGATATTTCTTCTTGATATCTTTATCAGCTTCCCAAGTAGCTTTCTCAAAAAACTGGTTCCTCCAATGAACTTTGACTGATGCTACCTCTTTTGTTCGCAACTTGCGAACTTGACGATCTAGAATCTGAACATGAATCTCCTCATAAGATAAGCTATCCTTGATTCCAATATCTTCAGTTAGTATGATCAATGAAGGATCGCCCATACAC
The DNA here is from genome assembly GCA_029582725.1 of Solanum chiquidenum. Taxonomy (NCBI): domain Eukaryota; kingdom Viridiplantae; phylum Streptophyta; class Magnoliopsida; order Solanales; family Solanaceae; genus Solanum; species Solanum chiquidenum. The sequence goes on along the minus strand of JAJOOS010000892.1, from coordinate 33,551 downwards.
TTTTTGAACATGGAGATGTGGAACACCGGATGGAATGCTGCTAGCTCTTATGGTAGTTCTAACCTATAAGTTACATTGACAATCCTCTTGGATATTCTGTAAGGATCAATATACCATGGAATAATCATGGGTGAAACTTTCAAGTAAACCCAATCATCTACTTCAAACTCTAAGTCTCTTCTCCTAACATCTGTATAGGATTTTTGACGACATTGCGTTGTCTTCAACCTCTCTTGAATGACTTTCACTTTCTCCATAGCTTGATGAAATAAGTCTGGTCCTATCAACCCAGCTTCAACAACTTCAAATTATCCAATAGGAGATCTGCATCTTCTCCCATAAAGAGCTTCATAATGAGTCATTTGGATGCTAGAGTGGTAACTATTGTTATAAGCAAACACAATAAGAGGTAGATGGTCATCCCCAATTACCTTTTAAATCAATCACACAGGCCCTCAACATATATTCTAAAGTCTTGATAGTGTGCTCTGCTTGACCATCTGTTTGAGGATGAAAAGCAGTACTTAAGTTCACCTTTGAACCCAAGCCTTTCTGGAATGACTTCCTAAACTGTGCAGTAAATTGTGCAACTCTGTCTGATATATTGGAGACCAAAACTTCATGAAGTTTTATTTCCTCTTGAATGTATAACTTGGCATAGTCCTCTGCTGAATGGGTAATCTTTACCGGAAAAAAGTGGGATGATTTTGTCATTCTATCAACAATCACCCAAATTGATCATGTTGCCTGTGAGACCGTGGCAACCCAGTAATGAAGTCCATATTGATCATCTCCAACTTTCATTCCGGAAGTTCTGTATTCTGAGCCAAACCACCTGGCCTTTGGTGCTCTACTTTAACTTATTGACAATTGGGACACTTAGCAACAACCTCTGCAATGCCCTTCTTCATACTAATCCACCAATAAACTTCTCTAAAATCACGATACATCTTTGTGGAACCCGGTTGGATAGAATATCTGGAGCTATGACCTTCCTCCATGATCTTTTCTTGGAGTTCATCCACCCTTGGTACACATCATCTACCTTGATACTTCAATACACCATCTCCCCCTTTTTCAAAAGACAATAATTTTTTTCTTATGAACATTTGACTTCAATTCAAGCAAAATAGGGTCTTGGTCTTACTTCTCTTTCACTTCTGACACTAATGATGATTCAACCCCATCCATCACCACTACTCCTCGTTTTGTGGAATCCCTTAGTCGAACTACTAATTGTTAAAGTCTATGCACATCTCTTTCTAGCTCTTTCTTATCTTCTTTAAAATGGGCGGTACTACCCATAGACAACCTGCTCAAGGCATCAACAACCACATTAGCCTTACCTGGGTGATAGAGAATTTTCATGTCACAATCCTTGAGTAATTCCAACCACCTCCTCTGTCTGAGATTAAGTTCTTTCTGACTAAACACATACTGAAGACTCTTGTGATAGGTGAGCACATCCATATGAACACCATAAAGATGCCACCTCACTTTCAAAGCAAATACTGCGGTAGCTAACTCTAGATCATGTGTTGGGTAGTCCATTTCATGAACTTTTAACTGTCTGGATGTATAAGCTATAACTTTGCCATTCTGCATTAACACACAACCCAAACCAACTCTGGATGCATCACAATATACAACAAAGCCTTGCGTACCGTCTCGTAAGGTCAATACTGGGGCAATAATCAACCTCTTTTTAAATTCCTGAAAGCTTTTCCCACATGCTTCAGACCATTGAAACTTTACTATTTTCTGAGTCAACTTGGTCAAAGGGGACGAAATAGATGAGAACCCCTCTACGAACCTTCTATAATAGCCATCCAAACCCAAGAAATTCCTAATATCAGTTGGAGATGTGGGTTTAGGCCAATTCTGCACTGCCTCTATTTTCTGAGTATCAACTTTAATTCCCTCTCCTGAAAGAATGTGGCCTAAGAATGTCATAAATTTAAGCCAAAAGTCACACTTAGAGAACTTGGCATACAACTCTCTATCCTTTAGAGTTTGGAGAACTATTCTGAGACGGCTAGCGTGATATTCCTCATTCCTCGAATAGCTTGTATGTCATCAATGATTATGTTAACAAACATATCTAAATAAGGCTTGAATACTCTATTCATAAGGTCCATGAACGTTGCAGGCGTATTAGTTCAACCGAACGACATGACTAGAAACTCATAATGACCATAACGGGTCCTGAAAGTGGTCTTTGGAATATCACATTTGCTTACTCAGCATTGATGATAGCCAGATATGAGGTCTATCTTACAGAAACAAGTGGTACCCTGAACTTGGTCAAAGAGATCATCAATTCTCGGAAGAGGATACTTACTCTTGATGGTAACCTTGTTCAACTGACGGTAATATATACACATCATAAGGGAACCATCTTTCTTCCTTACAAACAACACCGGAGCGCCCCAAGGTGAGATACTTGGTCGAACAAAACCTCTCTCTAGGAGATCTTTCAACTTCTCTTTAAGCTTTTCTAACTCCGCTGGTGCCATCCTATATGGCATAATAGATATAGGACGAGTATCAGGAAGAATATCTACACCGAAGTCTATTTCTCTCTCAAGAGGGACTCTAGGAAGATCATCTGGATAGACTTTTGGAAACTCTTTTACTACTAGAACTAACTGAATAGGAGGTATCTCAACACTAGAGTCATTAACTTGGACTAAGTAATAGACATACCCCTTGGAAACTAACTTTATTTCCATAAGGTACGAAATAAAATGACCCTTAGGCACTGCTGAACTGCTTTTCCACTCTTTAACTGGCTCATTTGGAAACTGGAACTTGACAACTCGAGTTCTACAATCAATTGAAGCATAACAGGCACAAAGTCCATCCATACTAAGAATAACATCAAAATCTACCATGTCTAACTCAACTAAATCAGCCATGTCTTTTCTCGGGGAAAGAAAAGCCCCAAGAAGGCCTCCCCAAACAAAGCCCAGCTCATAATCGATTACGCACAAGAACGAGTTAGAAAGAAACTACATCGAGCTGAACTCTATCGCACGAAATGAGTATGAAAAAAGTGTGATAATTCCTAAGAGTTGAAGCCTCGTAATTATAGATATGGCATTCTTCACACCGATGACTAGGACTTTACAGACACGGCTTCAAAGACAACCTTGGACTCTTGAACTATGTGCTCTGATACCAAGTTTGTCACGCCTCGAGCCTACACCCCTGGGTGGGACTGGCACTCGAGAACCATTAATGGCCCCAAGCAAACTCTTGGTCTGGCTTAATTACTCAACATAAGACTTTTACTCAATAAAGATAAGTCTATGTAATAAACTAGAATGTTATAAAGGAACATTCACTGGCCAATAAGGCAAACTCAAGTCTCAAAACATAAGCCAATAACAAGGTAAAGACAAATGAACTAACTGACTATCTATCTATGAAGCCTCTAACAACTGATATGGATGTCGGGACAAGACCCACGACATCCTAATGAACTAAAATACTGAAAAACAATAAAAGGGATCCTCCAGAAGCAAAGAAGCTCACCAGCAACTCTGGAGCTCAACTAGAATCAACGATGTGTTGGATGTTGATCCTGGTTACCTATATCTGCATCATAAAAAGATGCAGGCCAAATGACATCAGTACATTGAATGTACGAGTATGCGAGGTAAATTCTAAAACAAGACATAATCTTGAAAGAAACTGAAAGAACAAACCTGGTCTCAACTAAATTAAACTGAACTGAACTCATTTCAATATAAAGTAGTAATAAAAATGCAATATAAAGAAAAGCTTTTAAAACATGAATAGAAACTCTGTGTATTGAAAAATACAATAGTGACTTTGTTTGTATGCAAGAATACAATATGAACTTTGTTTGTATATGAAAATACAAATAATCTGTGAATATAGGAATACAAAATACTTCTGTGGGAGTTTCTCTAACCGACAACCATTAGTTAAGAGCTATTGTGATGATACTGTGTTTTGCCTCACACTGCCAGGGCCGTCCTATACCTTACCGGGGGTATAGAACCTGACTACTAAGTGGATCCACTAGTCTATGCTGAAAAGCACTAAGACTTCTCTTGGAAATCAAAGTTTCTTCTCTTGCTTAATTTTGAAAGCATCTACTCTTTAACTGAAAACTATCTCAAAGGCTCTTTTTTGGAAATCAAGGTTTCCTCTATTCTTGAAATCTAAAAATATTTTACTCTTTGGGAATACATAGTCCCGATATACTCTTTTAAAGAAATGAACTTCAAACTTTACTCAACTTAAAATTCAAGTCTTAAAACAAAATTAAAACATTTGTAGAAGACTTTTGGAAGACTCTATGAACTTCTCTTGACTTGGCTCTTAACTTCACTTGACTTAACTCTTAACTTCTCTTGGCTTGACTCTTAACTTTCTTTGAATTGAATTATGGATTCAAGAATTGTGATTTGTGATATGAAAGATCTCATGATGTTTAGGAGTGTTTTTAGATAGTTAAACATGAGAAAAGATCAAGAAATCACTATCTGGAAGCAAGTCCGCGAAGCGGAGATGCATTTAAATATTTGGTTGCGAAATAAATTTTGTGGCAGAACGGTCTGTGACCACTCCGCGACGCAGAGACCATTTTTTAAATCTTGAGGAACACGTCCGCGACACAAACCTGGTACCCAGATTTGCCCGACTTATTCCTTCTTCATTTTCTAATTAACCCATTATATGTACACAAGAACCTAACCCAAAACAACTCTATAAATCGACGCTATAATCTCAAGAACTCCTAAATCTTAGCCCAAGTCAAGAACGAAAGCAAATTCAAAAAAACATATCAAGAACATCAAATTTTCAACCTTTTAAGCACGAACCCAATGTTGTGTGTACTCACATACCTCGTAGGATTGGATCCTTAGAGAAATCCACAACCAAACTCGCAAGAACTTGACGAACCTTGAACTTTTCTTCTCGTTTCTCCTCTTTCCTCTTGTCTCAAAGCCCTAGAGTAACTCTCAATTGCGTAAACTTAAATAAATCAGTTTACACCCCAAATAATTTACTAAAAACGGATTTAATTTAATTGGGTAATGAAAAGACCAAAATACCCCTTTAGAATCCAGTTTTGACTTTCCTTATCTAGACAACCCGACTTCAAATGGGTATATCTCCCTCATACAAACTCGAAATCAAATAAACTTGGTGGTGTTGGAAAGATAATTCAATGATATTTCCTACGGTATCTTGTAGCACACTAACTCATCTTGAGCTAGGAGTTATTGTCATTAGAAGTTTACCCAAAACTTATACTTAACTTAATTTTGTCAAATTTCCAAATTTTCATTATTTCCAAAAATGACTCTTTCTAATTCTAGCTCTTTATAGTTGCGGGATGTTATAAAAATATTCATGGAGAATTGGTTATTTTTTAATAGCCAACTTAGGCCAAAGTTGGGGGTGTAGTGAAAAAGGAGGAAAGTCACGAAGGTTGAGATGTTCTCCCTTGAAGGATCATGTTGAAAAAGATGGAACCCATCCATGATAAAAAAAAAAGAGCAAAGTGAAAGAAGAGAAATATCGACAAATAAAAGAATTGTTGAAATAAAGTTTGTACAATGGACAAAAAAATGGGGTATCCAATGAGTCATGCTTAAAAGAACATAGGGTAGATTGTGAAAATAAAAATAAACAGTGAAAGAGAAGGAGAAAAAGTGAAATGCAGGCCATACTTCATCAAGGTAGAAGTCACTAAGACAAAATGATCTTACCTTTACCCTCAGCCCTATTACAAGCCTTGAAAGTCCTTTGTGATCTTGATTGAGCTTATGATCATGTTTATTAGAAAATACGGGCAAGCCTATGTAAGAAAATCATGCATGTGTTTATCTTTAAGAGAGTGAGAGTTGCTTTTGATTCTGAAATTTTGATGAGCTTTGAGTGAGCATAAAATCATTTTTTATGTGAGGGCATTCAAATACTCTTGTTGAGCTTGAATTTACATTTGAAGATAACATTGTGAACTTGAACTCTATTTGATCATGGCTAGTCATAGTTTGAAACTTTTTGTGCACAATTGAACATTCCATGGATAGATTGAACCTCATGTGCATTCATCTTGAGTTTTGATTAGCTCTATTTGTAGACATCTCGGTTGAACTGATTGATCTTATGTTTTACTTGAGGACAAGCAAAAGTTTAAGTTTGGGGTGTTGATGAGTCGGGGATTTCGACTCATTAAGGGCTTAATACTCATATTTTTAGTGTCCTCAATGCCTACTTTATGCTCTAAACTGATGTTAATATACTAATTTGCAGCAATGAAGGCAAAAGAGCAAGGCAAGGACATTACCGGGAAAAAGAGAGAGGAAAAGCTGAAAAAGTTGAAGAAACGCAAGGCTGATGATTGCCAAGATTACTCGACGAACCGCCGAGTGGCTCTTCAGCTCGCCGAAGGTTTCAAAATGTCATCCCAGGGAAAATCCAACTCGGCGATGGGAAGGACAAATTGGTGTTTCCCCGACTGGATTTGCGATAGAGACTTATGATGAGCCCACGATTTGGACTCTTTTAGGGATTTATTTTGATAAATTTAGTGTCCTTGAAAGCATATTTTGTCTCAATAACTGATGTAAATCGTTCAGTTTTAAGTATTTGGATTTAGAGACAAAGTATGGACACTATTGGGCAAAAAGGGACAAGGAAGTTGAAAGAATGAAGAAACGACGGCCTGAGGATCACCTAAACCAGTAGGAGAGTCGTTGAATGGCCATGGTCTAGCATAATGTTCCAGTGTGCCAAACTCTGAAGGAGAAAATCGAGTCAATGAGATAAAGGAGCAGTCGGCGAGTCGCCGAACAGTTCCGTGATGAAGTGCTATATCGCCCAAAGTTACAGAACTTAAATTTGCTGAAGGCCAATGCAGAAAGGCGATGAACCAAACCAAAGGGCGGATCGCCGAGTGGATCGGCGATCCCGTCTAACTGCGCCGAGTGGACCTTCGCAGCACACCTTTTGAAAACTATAAATACTTGTTTGAATTTTTAGTTTAGTAGGCAACCAATTTATGAAATTTTAGAATTACTCAGTTTTAGAACTTAGTTTTTGGAGACAATTTTACTTAGCTTTGGAGATTTTGAAGATTCCCATTTTGAAGAAATTGGAAGCGGGTATTGAAGATTCTTCATATTAGACGTGTGTAATGACTATATCAATCATACCCACTTGATGGAAACACTTTTCATTATCGATTGCTATCTCTTTACTATGTCTAGCTAAAACCCCAATTCTTGAGGTGTGATTATGTGAATATGGGTTGAATTTACTACTGGGTATTGCTAATTGATAGTTCATTTGCTATTTAAAGGTGATTTCGTTCAGTGGTTGTGTTTATATTTAATGGCGTTATAGTTGCAAATAAAATTCTAACTTCATGTTTTTTGCTTGCTCGAAAGAGAGGTTTTAAAACCAAATCTACTGAATCGATGGACTGTAGTTATTGGATTGTCGTGGATTCAGCTCCAGAGAGTGAATCCTAAACCCTCTCCCACACATTCAGCTCGAGAGAGTGAATGGACTAAGGTGAAGGTTGTGCTTCGTTGCCGCTTATTGGTGTTCGAGAGAAACCGATTTGATTCGAGGTAAATTGTTTGAGAGAAAGTTAACCCCCACTATACTCTAGTTTAGTTACCAATTTACAACAATTTACTATCAATAGCAATTACCCGGTTGTTTACCTTAGCGCATAATCTTATCACATCCCAAGAATCCCGTCTCCATATTTGTATTTTCATTTTTAGTTTTCATTTTAGTTGCTAGTTGACTACAAAATCCCCCTTTAATACTTGACACATGTGTCACCCTTTAATTTATCATGTTTTTCTTCGTAAATGTTTATAGCTATAATTGACTTGAACACATTTATGCTTTCCTATTGATTCACAATTACGAACAGCTGCCTTAGGACTCAACCCCAACTCACTAGTTGGGTTATATTACTACTCACGATAATTGACACTTGAACTGGAAGTAGTGTCTTGATACTTGAAATCAAAATGGCGCTGCTGCCGGGGAGTGGTGTTACTTGAGAATTTTTAGTTAAGTTGAATTTTGTTCTTGTTAGTTAAAGTTCTACTTACTTAATTTTGGTTTTGTTTTGTTTGTTTGTGTAATAAAGCAGGAAGTATGAGTGTGAATGACAGCAATGGCAGCCAAGTAGCCATCAAGATGACATCGGAAACCACAATGATGTCAACGAGCCTCATGTTAATGACCCCCATCTTATGGGAGGTATTGGTGCCATTCGCTTGCCCCCAGCCGAAGGGATGGTGTTCCACATCACGAGTACTATGTTGCAACTCTTGCAACTAAATGGGACTTTCAGTGGTTTGGCTCATGGGGATCCCCATGATCACATTAGAAACTTTGTGGATGTATGCGGACCATTCTCCTTCAAGAATATCTCCCAAGAATCGGTCTAAATGAGGTTTGTTCCCGTTCTCTTTGATGGGAGAAGCGTGCAAGTGTCTGGCTGAATTGCCACGCGAATCAATCACTTCATGGGAGGAGTTGGTTACCGTATTTCAAGTGCAATTTTTCCCTCCCTCGAAGATGATGACTCTTCGGGACAGTATTCAGAGCTTCAAGGGTCTACAAGGTAAGCCAATTCATGAAACTTGGTTGCGATTCAAAAAGTTGGTGCTTCAATGCCCAACCCATGGCTTGCCTAATTACATGTTGTTGCAGTATTTTTACCGGAGTCTTGACTCGGTAAATAAGGGTGTTACTGACCAAATTTCTCCAGGAGGTTTGATACAACAACCTTATGTGATAACGACTCAGCTCTTGGATGGCATGACTACCAGAAACAAGGTGTGGTATACCCGTGAAGACCAGGTCTCCCCTCTCGCAAGTTGACTAAAGAACAGATGGAGAAGGACCAAGAGAGGGACCAAAACATGGCCAAGATCATGAGACAACTTGACATTTTATGTAAAAATGTCATTGGAGCTGGTGCTCGAAGTGTCAATGCCGTGGATGTCGGGTATGCTAATCCGGATGAGTCAAAGTTTGAGGCCTTGTATAATGAAGAGGTAAATTTCCTAGACAACCAAGGTGGTGGCTACCATTCCAACTACCTGAGGCAGGGTGGTAAACAAGGTTGGAGTAGGGATGAAGGTTGGAAAGATCGAGATCGTGAATGGAGGGACTATAATCCAAATTAGAAGGATGGGGAGAAGGATAGGTATGTGCCTCCCCACGAGCGCTAAAAGACAAAGGATTTGGAAGGTGGTCGGTCTGAAGATATGCTTTCTCGTATCCTCAACAAAGTTGAGGGGTCAAACAAGATCTTGAAAGAGATGAAAGAAGACGTGTTGACCTTTAGCCAGACCATTAACTCCCATTCAGTATGGATGAAGCAGTTGGAGACCCAAATGGGTCCTATCTCGTCTTATTTGATCCCGAGACACCAATGGGGTTTGCCTAGTGATACTATGGCTAACCCCAAGAATGAGGTTTAAGTGTGAACTTGCGTCATACCGTGACGTTAACTAAGGCGCTGCTTAGGAAGCAACCCAAGACCCCTTATTACTTTCATTTTTGTTTTGTTGAATAATGGTGTATTGAATGTGCAGGACAAAGGGTGGGAAGTTTTGAAAAATGAAGAGTGGCGAGATAAAGGTCCAGTTAGTGTATCACCGAAGCAGTCGGCGACCCCGACCTAGACTGTTGTTAGACTCAAGAAATCTTAAATTGGAGTTTGTAAAACTCGTCGAGGCAAGTAAATTATTGGCGAGTCGCCAACCAGGTCGGCGATGACGATCTATACTGTTGTTTGGACCACCAAATCAACTGAGGGACCTGTAAAACTCGGTGAGGTAAGTAACCATTTAGAATTTTGCCGAGTGGGTCAAATAGCATGACTAAAGTCGCCGAATGGGCAAGAACTGGACGGTTTTTATAAGGTCCAAGGTTTGAATTTTCAAACTCTTCACTTTCCCTCACTCTAAATCTTCACCAACTCACACCTACACCTTAGTTTATATATTGTCACATTTCAAGAAGTATTTTAGTTGTTGATTGGTGCTTGGAGTTGGATTACATTGCCGCCTAGCATTTCAATCTTATCTTAATCGGCATAAAAAATTGATTTTCCGAACTCCGAGTTCAATTTTAGTGAAATTGTACTCATTTGCAACATTATTATCTTGATTGTCGTATGCTAGGCCTATCTGATAGGATTAAAATGTTTGAATGCCTATTTTAATTTGAAAATCTTGCCCATATTATTTTGAATGTTGAAATCCCGTAATTTGGTGCATTGAAATATATTAAATTTTGTGGGGTTGTGCTTGTATGTTATGGGTCTTGTTTGAATTTGAGTTGTGCATGTTTTGATTTTTTTGTTTTCGGGGGTTGCAGGGTTTAAATTGAGAAGTGGATTGAAAATAGGCACGTTCGGTCGTTTGGTGAGCAGGTTCGAGCTCACCGAACCACTCGATGCTTCGCCTAAAGTCCCCATCTCGCCTTTAATTTCATACTTTATTTGATGATGGTTTTGTAACTTTCGGTGAGAAGCCTGAGTTCGTCGATGGCACTCAGAGACTCGCCGAAAGTCTTCTTGATCGCTTGTTGTCTACATTCCTGAGACCTTTTTGCACTGTACCTTTTTGTGGGCTGGCGCTAATTGCTCGCCAAAATCTGTCGGCAATTCGCTGAAAGGCCCTTCCAATCGCCAAATTGCCATAGCTTTAAAGCCAATCCTTTAGGCAAGCCCGATTTAGCTCGCCAAAGAAATCGGGCGACTTGCCAACCTGTTCGGTGAGTCTGTCTGCAATCGATTTTTTATGTTTTTGTTTGAATATTTTCTTACTTTGTCTTGATGCTTTACAAACATGGCTAGACTGAAAGTTGCTGGGAGAAACATGCCACCTCGAAAGATAAGAGCACAAAATTTCTAAATAAATGAAGGGAGTTCAAATACTCCCAAGAAGGGCAAACAAGAACCTCCACCTCGAGACAAAGGCAAGGGCAAGAGACCCATTTTTCGCAGGGAGTCTACTCCCCGAAGCCCTTCTATTCCTTCTTGGGCCCGGGGATTATATGCAACTGTGCGGAACTTTTTGGCGGATACACCTGTGGCAACTCCTAGTAGGTTTGGTACTACTGTTCCCTCTGAGGTGACTCCGGGCACTGATGCCCAAGTCCAGACTGATGCACCGGGCGCTGATGCCTAGACAGATGAAGTGACTGAATAGAGAGGATCCTTTCTTTACCTCCCTCCCCGTGTTCATTTCTTTTAACTTTTGGATAATTTTGTTTGCATTTGAGGACAAATGCTTTTATTTGTGGTGAGGTGAGGCCCACCTTTTGTGTGACATTCGTAATTCTTGTTTTGTTTATATATTTTGGCTTTGAGCTAAATTGGTGTTATACACTACTTTTTGTGGATGTTTGAGCATGTGGCTCCTTGTTTGTAATTGTACGTGATTTTTTACCCTTCCAAAAAAATTTGTGACCTCTTGTTTGTGTTGAATGTGGTTATTTCTGCAAATTTGAGTATCGGTTTTGATCCATATCGATGACTTGAATAGTGCTCATAATCTAACAAAAATGAATATGCGGCTACGATGAGGCCAAATTAAGTTGCATAGCCAATATGTGAACATTTTGCATCTCGTTGTGACTACTCAAGTATCGAATTGAGTCTCTTGTGATGAACATTGCACACTAGCGAAAGTGTGGAGTCTTGTTTGACTTTGGTGTCTCTATTTTGTGTGATGAGCTTAGCGTGAACCATGTCTGATGGCACCTAGAATTTGCCCCATTGGTTCGGCTTACTAAGTGATGTGAACTCTTGATATGATCTTAGGCAACTTTAAAGAGTGTGAAACAATTTGACATTATACCTCTTTTTGTGGCCTACCTTGTGAGTGTGTGAACCCCTTTTTAGCACCCTTTGAACCTTGACCTTTTCTTGGAAGAAACTTGATAACATTGTGACCTTTGATTGATCCATTACCCATAATCCTCATGATTTGTGGTTTGTTTAAATAGCCAAATTAGGCCAAGTGTGGTGAAAAGAGAAGGTAAATCAAGACATGCAAGAAAGTCCCCTTTTACCCATGTTTTGAGAAAAATGGAACCCTTCCATACCAAAAAAAGAAGAAGAAAAGAATAAAAAAGAAAAAGAATGAAAAGTTTATGGAATAAAGTTGTGAAAATACAAAAAAGAAATGAGGTTTCCAGCAGTCCATGGAAAGTGAATAATGGGATGACTTGTAAGCACAAATGAAAAATGATGAAGAAAAGGAAAGAAAGTGTTCACACCACATTTCATGAGGACTACAGGCAATGAGCCTGAATGACCATACCTTTGCACTCAGCCCCGTTATAGTCCTTGAAAAGACCTTTTTGATCTTGAGTGAGCTGGAACACATGTTGGTTGGAAAATACGGGTAAACCTATGAGTGAAATCATACATTGTGTTCATCTTTGTGAGTGTGAGCATTGCATTTGATTCCAGAACTTTAAATTCTTGAACCATTGTGTGTGAATATGGAATCATTATTTGTGTGAGGGCATTTGATTTCCTTTGTTTAGCTTGAACTTGCATTTGAAGCAAGTATTGTGAGCTTGAGATTCTTTGATAATGGTGAGTCACAATTGGAAACTTTGAGTGCACATTTGATTCTTCCATGAGTAAGTTGAGTGTTTTTGTGTGCATTCATGATTGAGACATGTGTAGCACTGTTTGAGACATCCTTTTTGAACTGCTAAACTTGAGTTTTACTTGAGGACAAGCAAAAGTTTAAGTTGGTTGTGTTGATGAGTCCACGATTTGGACTCTTTTAGGGCTTTATTTTGATAAATTTAGTATCCTCAAATGCATATTTTATCTCAATAACTGATGTAAATCCTTGAGTTTCAGGTATTTGAATTTAGAGACAAAACATGGACACTAATAGGCAAAAAGAAACAAGGCAACTGAAAGAATGAAGAAAAGACGGTTGAGGATCGCCTAAACCATTAGGCGAGTCACCGAATGGACATGGTCTCGCCTAATGTTCCAGTGTGCCAATCTCTCAAGGAGAAAATTGAGTCGGCGAGATAAATGAGCAGTTAGCGAGTCGCCGAACAGTTCGGCGATGCAGTGCTATATCACCCAAAGTTATAGAACTTGAATTTGCTGAAGGCCAATGTAGAAAGGCGATGAACCAGACCGAAGGGCGGATCGCCGATCCCAACTAACTGCGCCGAGTGGACCTTCGCAGCATATTTTTTGACGACTAAATACTTTTTTGATTTTTTAGTTTAGTAGGCAACTAGTTTATGAAATTTTAGAATTACTCAGTTTTAGAACTTAGTTTTTGGACAAAATTTTCCTTAGCTTTGGATATTTTGAAGATTCCCATTTCGAAGAAATTGGAAGTGGTATTGAAGATTCTTCATCTTAGACGTGCGTAATGACCATATCAATCGTACCCATTAGATGGAAACACTTTTCGGTATTGATATCTATCTCTTTACTATGTCTAGCTAAAACCCCAATTCTTGGGGTGTGATTATGTGAATATGGGTTGAATTTACTGCTGGGTATTGCTAATTGATAGTTCATTTGTTGTTTAAAGGTGATTTCGTTCAGTGGTTGTGTTTGAATTTAATGGGGTTGTAGTTGCAAATACAATTTTAATTTAGTGTTTTTGGCTTGCTCTAGGGAGAGGTTTTAAAACCAAAACTACTGAATCGATGGTCTGTGGTTATTGCATTGTCGTGGGTTCAGCTCGAGAGAGTGAATCCTAAACCCTTTTCCACACATTCAACCCAAGGGAGTGAATAGACTAAGGCGAAGGTTGTGCCTCATTGTCGTTTATTGGTGTTCGAGAGAAACCAATTTGATTCGGGGTAAATTGTTCAATAGAAAGTTTACCCCACTATAGTCTAGCATAGTTACCAATTTACAGTGATTTACTATCAATAGCAATTACTCGGTTGTTTACCTTAGCCCATAATACTATCACATCCCAAGAATCCCATCTCCATATTTGTATTTTCGTTTTTAGTTGTCGTTTTAATTGCTATTTGACTACAAAACCCCCCTTTAATACTTGACACTTGTGTCACCCTTTAATTTATCATGTTTTTCTTCGTAAATGTTTATAGCTATAATTGACTTGAACACATTTATGCTTTCCTATTGATTCTCAAATATAAATCGCTCCCTTGGGACTCGACCCCAACTCACTAGTTGGGTTATATTACTACTTACGATCCTTGGTACTTTAACTGGAAGTAGTGTCCTGATACATGAAATCAACTTAGCTTGCCCAAAATTACAGAATGAGTTGTAAAAATGCAAACTAAAAAGGTTAGATGAAGGAATATTCGGCGCATCGCCGAACAGGTCAGCGAGCCCGACCTGGATCGCGAAAAGTTACATCGAGGAAGTGTTGAAAAGCCTTGCCAGGAAGGCGATAGAAGACACATTTGGCGCATCGCCGACCTGGTCGGCGACACACGATTTCCCAAACCGATCTTTCCTGAAGCTGAGAATTTGGAAGAGTATAAATGAGATTTTTAAAAGATGTAAAAGAGAGCTCCAAATTCCAAAAAGTTCCTACACATTCTAACTCTGTTTTTTTTTTATCCAAACACTGATTTTAGTAGTTTTTAAGTAGAATTTTAAATTGGGTTTTTAGTTGAAGTTGATTTTAAGCTTCGTGAAAACTCGAATTGTGTTAACTAGTTGATGGAGAATATAATGGGTAATAATTTCTTGCTTTTTATGATGTGTGGCTAAAACCCATTCTTAGGGGTGTGATCATGTGATTAAATAGTCTAATTAGCTTATGAGTTTTAGTATTTACTGATTTAATTGTTGATTTGAAGTGAGTTTGATTGATAGTTGTGTTTTAATTCACGAATTGTAGTGAAAAATGCAGTTCTAACTTAGTACTCTAGGTTTTCTTGAGAAAGAGGTTTAAGAATTAAGATTATCAATTGATGATTGTAGTGATTGAGTTATTGTTGATTTAGCTTGAGAAAGTGAATATGAATTTTAATCTAGCTCGAGAGAGTAGAGTAATTGAGGTTTTGGGTTGTTCATATTATTATGCTTGCCGAGGTTTGAGAGACCTTGCCCGAATCATGGTAGTTGATTGAGAGATGGCTATTACATCTAAAGCCTAGCCTACCCGCTAAGATTCAATGTGTTTTAGTAAATTATAATCACCCATATGGCGAAATTAGCATTTGATCGATCACATCCCCGAGAATCCTTCTCTACTTAATTACTCCCATGTTTTCGTAGTTGTTAATTCTCACTCTAATCTCCCCCATTTGACACTAGTTGTCAACCCCTGAAATTTACTTTAACTTGTTTCCATACTGTTTACTTCTACAAATGATGAGAACACGTCTTTTACTTCGTAGTTGAATTCCATTCCATATCACTCCTTGAGGGATCGACCCCAACTCTTCATTGAGTTTATACTTGATTGTGACCACTTACACTTAGAATTGGATGAAGTGTAGTTGAGCGTTATTAATATTTTGACTCATCTAGGGTTTAATACTTGAGAAATTAGTGTCCTTCATTCCTAATTTATGCTCATAATTGATATTAAAATGTTAATATAGAGTAGCGAAGGCAAAAGAGAAAGGGAGGGACACTATGAGGCAAAAAGGAGCAAAAAAACTGAAAAATTTGAAGGAAAGCAAAGCTAGTACTCGCCAAAGCCCCTCGGCAAGTCGCCGAATTGACCTTCAGCTCACCTAAACTTCCGGCAGGCCAACCCATGGACAAGACCAACTAGGCGAGCAGATTAGGTATTCGGAGAGCGCCAAAGAGATTGGCGATACAGATCTCAATCTTCATATTACTTCAGTTTTCTCAAAGGATCATTAAAAAAAATATATTATTGGAGTTGGGCTAAGTGTGGTTGCATGGTTAGGTGGGCCATTCTGATGGTATTGGTAATTGTTTGCATGGTTCAGGATGGGAATAATATTTTTGATGGCTAGGTGGTGTTGGGTTTATAGTTTGTAGTGGATAATCCTACTTGTGAGCTAGTTGGCATCTTCTCTTGTCTTTTGATAACTTCGTTTTGTGGTATCTGCGTAGTATTTATTAATCTCAGATTTGTCTGTTGCGTTTAGTTGAGTTTTGTTAGGGTTCACGAAAGACAGTGGCGAAGGAAATAGTTGGTTGTTACTTTAAGTTTTGGGGTGATGTAATGAATTCATGGATTTCCTATAAGCCTGAGTTTTGAGTTGGTGTTTCTTGAACCGAGAGGGTATCTACAGGCCTAGTAGATCTTGGGGGCCATGTATCCTTATCTTTGGAGCCCTTGGGTTCCTTCTTTTCCTTGACTTTCGTAGACAAAATTCTTGTTTAGTGGTATTTTTTAATGACCCTCGGGGGATCATTTTGTGGTTTCGCATATTATTACCATTTTTCCTCTTTTCGTAGCTTCCTTCTGGCTTTAGTGTGATGTTGCATTGGGTGGCATGCTTTTCAAGGTGTTTGGTTAGGTTTGGTGCAAGTTTTTGAGTTTGGAGGCTTTAAGCTTAAATTAGTTGGCTTTAGTCAACATTCGGAGATCCTGATGTCGGAATGGAATTTCGTAGTTCCATCACCTTCGTAATGGTTATTTTAGTCTAGTGTGAAACTTGTTTTAGGTTTTGTGTTTTCCATTTGGAGGTGGTGCGATTAGGCGTTTTAGCTCTAGAGTTTTGCCTAATGTTTGACTTTGATTAAATTTCTTGGTAAACGTTCTTGGAATCGAATTCTATCATCGGTTAGCTCTGGAATGCCGAGTTTTGTCTAGAATGGCCTATTGTTCAGTTCCAGAGGATATCGGGTTGAGTTTCTATCATTTGGCATTTTGGTTGTGGTTCTTTTAAAAGTATTGACTTTGGTCAACATTTTGACGAAACGACCTCAAATGGTTGTTTCGTTGATTACGTTGAGTCTGTAATGTTATTTACAAGTGGTTTGAACTTTTGGTTTGCGTCGTTTGGACTCCGAATGAATTATGAGGGATTGTTTGAAGTTTTGGACTATTAGCCTATTTTCTGAAAATCTAGTGTCTGGTGGGACGGCTTAAGAGAACTCTTGATCACTTAAGTGAATTCCTCATAAGAGATCAAGAGGCCGATTAAGCGAAGGCAACCTGAGGGGTAGATGTCGCTTAAGTGACCAACCTTTGGCTTTTGTGAAGGCCGCTTAAGAGACCAACTGGCCGCTTAAACGAAGGGAGCCTTTTAGGAAGGCTCCGATTTTGTGAACATTTGGCCGCTTAAATGATTTCTACTTTTGCAAACAAATGTTGGCTTTTGCGATAATAGCTGGGGTAAAATCCCCTTGTTTTCTCTTTATTCAACCATCGATATCTTGAGCTATGAATCTCTATTTTTGTTGATTCAAGTTGCATTTTTTTGTACTTTTCTTGGCTATGTGTGGGACTGTTTGAGCGTGAAGATCATTGATTTGAGGTATTTTATTCTCCAAAGAGGGCTGACCAACCCTATTTCTTATTATTTATTGGTGTTTAATTGCACGGGTTGTTTTCTCCCTTTCTAGGAATCAAAATGTGACCAATTTTCAGGAACAAGCTTGTAATGGAGCTTAGGACCTTCTAATGGAGTCACTTTTGGGATTCTCATTATGGGTTCTACATTCCCGTTTACTCAATTTTTGGGACTATATCCAATTATTGTGACTTTGGTGTATAAATGTTCGTGTTGGTGTTGTGATAAAAAATTTTTGACATGGAGGTGATCGGAGGTAATTTGAAGAGGAGTGATCTAGTTAAATGGTTTCGGAGCTTGCATCTTTAGCTTCGAGGTAGGCTACAGTTTACTTGTTCTTTGATTGAGCTTTCTTAGATGATGTTTAGCACTTATTAGATGTGATTTGGGATTGTGTGTAGCAGGTTTAGATTTATCTATTTTACCTTTATCTTTTAATTCAGCTTGAGCCTTAGGCTAGTTTGAATTGTCAAATCCTTAGTTTAGGTTAGGGATTCCTTGCTTGTACCTTAGTTTAGTACTTTTAATCTCCTTAGAATTGTTGCTCGTTACCTTGTAAGTAGTCTGTGTTATTAGTACCTTTAAGTGAGTTTCGGTTTATCCTTACATATTATAATTTTTAATTGGATTAGTTCTCAAGTTGGGTTTCCTCTTTCAGTGTGCGGACCATGAGGTCGTCCGTCTTGTGGGGTTTCGCTCTAGTTAGACTTGTACATGTGATGAGGTTCCTATACCTTGGTTTATTTTTGGACTCCATTCCATTCTTTTGTTTCTCGTTAGATGGGGTTAGTTGTGTTTATGCCTCTTTTGGTGGTATCTTTTGGTGGAAGGGGTGTTCCTTGTATACTCCTTCACTTTGTTGACTCGCGGTGATCCTTGGATGTGTTCTTTTGATGCTGGGATGGCATGCATGCATTGCATTGATATCATCATGCTCACGTGACTAGTAGTACGACCCAGTGCGTGCATTGGTTCTCAGCATACTTTTGAGAAAGAATCATTTTTCCAAATTACTTTTAAAACAGCTCTTCTATGGGGGGTCGTACTACCTTTATTATTTTACAACTGAACTTGAGGTTTAGAGGCATCTGGGATGTGCTCATTTTAACTTTATCGGTCGACGAGTTACCAACCCTTTCTGTACAATTATGTTTATTATCTCCAATCACACTGATGAAGCTGAAAGTCCTAGATCGGGACCATGCAGGTATATGGGGACACTCATGAGTCCCCGTGGATTCTTCTATTCGTGTGACCCACCGAATAGGAATAGGGAGGTGCACATAGGTCCTACATACCTCAGTGTCTGGCATTGACGGTGTAGGTGTATATATCTAGGCACTATTGACACTACTGATTTTATTGAATAACTCGCATTCATTATGCATTGCCTATCACCAGTATAATTAATTGTTGTTTGTGCATGTTGGTCATATGGGGGCCTTCGGGTTTAGTTTGTTATTGTGTACCTTCTGGGCACATAGGGGCTCGGTAAGGTTATTGGTAAACTATTTTCATACTTGTGGCAGTATGAAGGGTGGATCTTTGGTTGAAGGTAGATACAACCCCTGTTCCCCTTGATTGATGCTTTAATGGAGGTTTGGTTTGGGATAGTTTTCTTGGATTTTACTTGACATCTATGATTGTTTCTGTTAGTATAACTTTGGGTTAGTTGTCTCCTTTGGTAGAGTTTTGTTATGTTTAGGTTGATGGGCTCCAGATTCGTCCCTTACTTCCTTCATCTGCTTCATTTACTCTATGTTCTTTACTTCAGTTTGTTGCTTATGTTGATATTCTTGTTGTTCCTTTAGTTATTTGTGATATATGATCACTTCTTACTGAGTGCCACTTGTTGGTACTCATATTACACTTCTGCACCATGCATATCGTGGTACAAGTTCTCACTGCTGATCTGGTCTCTGGCACAGTAGCTCTTGGATTCAGAGATCTGGGTGAGCTCATGGCATTCGGAGTTGCCTCACTCTCCCTCTGTGTTGAACAAGGACTACCTTTTTTTTTCTTGGGACAGTTTTGTATTATTGTACTGTCATTGTACTCTTATTGTAACTAGTTTCTCAAATATTGGCTGATGCCAGGTCTTGGGGTTGTTTTTGTATTTATTTGATTTTCTCGTTTCCTTTTTCTTCTTATCATTATTGTTTTCTTCCGCAATTCTTTTCTTCCGTGCAATAGCCTAATGCTTCTAGTTCCGGGTTATGGGTTAGACTTACATAGTGGTGGGATGTAGCAAGTGTCATCACAACCTGAACTTTTGGGTCAGGACAGATATTCTGAATGGTATATTTAATTAGATGAGGTTTTAATTCTATTTTAAAATATTTCTACTAGTAGAATAATTTTGATAACTTTTGCAACAATTGACTCAATTGAAAAAGTTTTCAATCTACAATCCTTAAGAATTCACTTAAGATATAATCGTTTGTGGTGTTATGTAACACACAATAATTTATATATGTCTATTTGTGTCTTACAAATTACTACAAAAAATATTATATTGCTAATTGAAAAAATCTAGTTATCAAATTATAATTCACTTCACATATCTTAATAATTTATGAGAATAAAATATATAAGAAAAAGCATTAAATAAAAAAAGATGTCCCTTTTCAAAATTTTATTGGAACTCTTATCCGACAACAAATTTATAGCAATCGAAGAGTGTAAAAAATTATACAAAATCAAACAAGACAAGTGAGGAAATTTTAAGAGATATACCATGGTGGAATCAAAAACAATTGGAGATTGGTAAAAAATTCAGTACTAGATTAGAATCTGGTAAACCTGTATGAAGCGATAGAAGCTTTTACTTTTTTGAGAATTCAAGAAATCCTAGCAAATTACTTTTTTGTTAAGGAAAATTAGCTTGACACTAAATCTAGGCAATGTAAATAAGGGAAATTTTATGATTATATGTATATAAGAGAACCCTAGACCCGCCTACTTGGAGCCACCACAAACCAGGATTCCCTTTTAATTTATTTATTTCCAAAAACTAGCCTTCCTCTTTCATGAAAAGTTGCGATTTTTATGAAAAGTTGTGACTTTTATGAAAAGTTTTGAATTTTATGAAAGGTTGTGACCTTTCCGAAGGGTTGTAACTTTTTCAAATACTTGTGACCTTTCCGATAAGACACAATATGCATTTGTTCACACTACCCTTTATTTTCTATAAATAGAAGAATTTCACAACATTTTAAAACAACGAAAATTCTGAATTTCTTCTTCTTCTTCTGGACAATTAAATATTTGTTGTACTTTGCTCCTGTTTAGTGGCTCACTGACAACATTATTTTTGTATCAATACACTGTTGAATAGAATCATTTTAACCTGAGAGGGTCTATACTTTTAAACCTCGGGTGCTAGAGGGAATTAATTTTCTTTACGGGACACTGTGCATTTAGTGGGATCGATTTTCCCATTCTATTTCATTCTATTATTACAGATCCTGGTATGCTTTTTACGGTCATTAATTTATGCTTATATTATTAATTGTTGTTTTTGAGTCTATGCTTTAAACTTTGTTGTATATGTTTCTGCAAAGTTATTTTATAAGTATTTGTTAGCACAGATTAAATGACAAACGCTAATTGAATATTCAGGCAAGTTTTATATACTAGAATTGTTGAAGGTACAACAAAAAAATCTCTTACAAATGTCTAATTTCTTCATCAACAATGTCATTCCTTCATATACAAGTATGAGATTTTTTGTTCTTTAAAAAATAATCTTAGATTTAATAACTTTGCATGCCATTATTTTTCCGCTTTTATATTGTAAGCTATCTATTTTTACTAAATTTTATTAGTAGATATTATGAGTACTTTAAGGATTAAAAGTCGATTGAAGTGTTAGTCAATTGTTTGAGGTATGTTATTTCAAAAAATAGGAAGTTTTCTGGTAGAATGATTTGTTATCATCATTGGATATGCCATAGTTTACTCCCTTTAATGTATGCTTTTTCTCGTTGTTTTGTTGTCTCCTTAAAATTGTATTGACTTTTTTTTGTTTGGTATGTATATGATCTCATTTGGACAAAAATTTGGTCCTTTTAATGTTTTCCTTCTCATTCAATTCTTCTAAATATTCTTGGTGTGAGTTATGACTATTTTCGGCAAGCTTAATTTGAAGAATATGAAACAAAGCCTACTATGAATAAAAGTAATATTTTAAGCTACAAAAGATATGTCTATTAACATAGATTTGTTGTCCATCATGTCCCAAGTCATTGTTGAGCGTTTGAGTTATCTAGGTTAGACTCATTTTTAATTTTTTCATGTTTGAGAATATTTCTTTAACATGAGTCTAGAATCCAACAGTTTGAGCTACTTGTACTTTCATAATGCAACAATTATACGTACATATTTCTGAAAATCTCGTAAAGTTGCATTGATGAAGTATTTAGAAGGGCCTTAAGAGCAGCAGTTTAATGAAGAACAAATTTCTAAAAGGTTCAACAGTGCTATTTTATTGTTACTCTTCAAATTTATTTTTCTCCTTCTATAAATTTTGTTAGAGTTTCAAAGTACCAACAACGAAAAGTGGTGAACGTTTGACCTCAGACAAGTAAATTGTCTCTAAAAAAAAGTTATTTATGTTGTTGTGGTGAATATTTTTTAACGGTCTTAACTTATTTATAACTAATATTGATTATTGAAAACTTTCACATATTTTTTTTAACAAGGAGTTATTCTAACCATAAAATTATCATATTCTATTTTTTCATATACAAAAAAATAGAAAAAGTGATGCTTCATCGCTACATAAAAATAACACTCAATTTTAACAAGACAATTATATCAGCAAACATATATTATGATAAATTATGTAAAAGAATTTTTTTATTAGATATCAAGATATTTGTAATCATTTATTATATATTTAAAATTCTTGAGATATGTGAAAATGTCAAATCATTTAATTTATGTTCAAATGTTCTTTAAAACCTACTAAAATTTACTTTTTTTTTCTTATAACAATCGATTATTGGAAAGTTTGTTCAAAAGGTTAGAAATATTATTTATGCCCGCCCGAAGCGCGGGTAAATTACCTAGTGTATATATATGTAACATCTCACAATTTGAAATAACTAGGAAGAAGCTAATATTTGGAAATTGTCATTTTTGGAAAGAATGAAAATCTGGAAATTTTGCAAGTTAAAATAAGTTGAGTTTTGGCCAACTTCAAACGGCCATAACTTCTAACTCAGGATGATTTAGGTGTACTTCTAGATATGGTAGGAAATATCTTAGAAGATCGTTCCAACGCGGTTGAGTTTGCACGATTCCGAGTTTGTATGAGTGAATTATTCCCTTTGGAAGTTGGGTTGTTGGAATAAGGAAAGTTCAATCCGGATTTTGAAAGGCTAGTTTGGTTGTTTCCTTGCCCACTTATTTTATTTCGTTTTTGGTAATAAAGTTAGGGTCTAATGAGAATTAGATCAGTTTATGCTTTTACCAAAATACGCTAGGGCTTGGAGAAAAGAGAAAAGAAGGGGAGAATGGAGAAGAGAAGCAAGATTCGTCAAGATCGTTGAGTTTAACTTGTGGATTTCGTTGGGGTGATCCCTACAAGATATGTGAGATCACATAGCGTTGGCTTAGTTCACCCACACGCCAATCATGATTCAATTTCAGTGAGGTTATTAGATTTGAAAGTAAATCCTTGAGTTCTTCATGAAATTTATTTGATTTCTTCTGGGTTGTCTTGTTGGAGTTTTCTTGAGATTGATTCGTGTTGTTAGTTGTGTTTTTCGAGTATAATCTAATGTATATTGAAGTTAGAAATAATTCTAAGTGTTTGGGGAAAGAACAATTCAAGTTTAGAGGGTTTAGAGATGAAAAACGAGCAAGAAAAGTCGTCAAACACCTGGGGAAGGGGGTGGGGCGTCGCACCAGCCAGCGCGCCACAAAAGGGTTTTTGAAGTTTCACCCTTGAAGCACCGCGCCCCAACTTGCTCTCTGAATTTTGAGGGCTGCTTCCCCACGCCTCTCAGAGTGCTAGGGACGCCAGTTCTCCCGATTAGTTCCCCACCTTTTAGTACTTGTTTTTTAGCAATGTACCTATGTTTTCTAGTTGATTCCACCACTCTAAGTTACATCTAAACATCATGAAATCATCCATAAACATGAGATCATAAACCTTGAATCCATAATCCAATTCAAGGAAAGTTAAGATCAAAGTCAAGAGAAGTAAGAGTCAGGTCAAGAAAAGTTCTTAGAGTTTTCCAAAAGTCTTTTTCAAATGTTTTAACTTTGTTTTAAGACTTAAAGTTCAAGTTGAGTAAATATTAAAGACTAAAGTGTGAAGTTCATTTCTTCAAAAGTATATGTGTACTATGTATTCTCAAAGGATTTATAATGTTTTCACATTTAAAAAAGAAAGGAAACCTCGATTTCCATAGAGCCTTCTGGCTAGTTTTTAGAAAAGAGTAATCGCTTTCTAAATGAAGCAATAGAAGAAACTTTGATTTACATGATAACCTTTGAGCTAAGTGTTTGAGCACCAATCTCAAATCACAGAAAGAAGTATGTTTTTAAACATAAGAGCTAATAATATATTTTTGTAGTAGTATTGAGCACCGATATGGGGGAGAGTTCAGACAATTCATAGCCCCCATAAACCATGTAGCCATCATGAGTAGAAAAAGGTCATACTTTTTAGATGATTCCTTTAGTGCGTTTTAGCATAGAATCGTGGATCCACTTAGTAGTTCAGGTTCTATACCCTCGGCAAGGTATAGGACGACCTTGGCAGCGTGAGACAAAATGTTGTATCATCACAATAGCTCTTACATGATGATTGTCAGTTAGAGAAACTACCACAGAAGTAATTGTATTCTTAAATACACAGTTTGTTTGTATTTTTACATACATCTCAGAATTATATGTATCTTTGCATACACACAAAGTTGACATCATGTTTTAAACAACTTTTCTTTATATTGCGAGTCAGATAAGTTCTTCAGATTCCTTTCAAACCTATGTTGTGTTTAGCATTCCAACTCACATACTCGTACATTCAATGTACTAATGCCAGTTGTCCTGCATCTTATTATGATGCAGACACAGGTAACTAGGATCGGCTTGCAGCGCATCATTGATCCAGTGATCACTCCAGAGTCAGTTGGTGAGCCTCCTTGCATTCCGTAGGACTCCTTTCTATTGCTTTCATTTATTTTATTAGTTCATTAGGATGTCGTGAGGTTTGTCCCGACATCCATCTCAGTTGTTTTAGAGGCTTCATAGACAATCAAATGTTAGTTCTTTAGTATTGTCATTGTCATTATTTTATGTTAAGACTTGAGTTTGCCTTAATGGACAAGTTGAATGTTCCATTATAACATTCAAGTTTATTACAGAAACTTGTCTTTGTTGAATTAAGTGTTCCGCTGAGTAAATAAGCTAGGCCAATGGTTCGCTTGGGGCCAGCATTGGTTCTCGAGTGTCAGTCCCGCCCAGGGTGTAGGCTTGGGGTATGACAAACTTGGTATCAGAGCACAGAGTTCAAGAGTCCTTGGGAGTCTATGATGTCGTGTCTGTACAGTCCTAGTTATCGGTGTGAAGCGTGCCACATCTATAACTATGAGGCTGCAACATTTAGAAAATTCCTTCACTTCTCTCATACTCACTTCGTGCGATAGAGTGTATCTCTATAAAAGTCTTTTTCTAACTCGCTCTTACGCATAACCAATTTTAAGTTGGCCTATGGTCGAGAGTGCCTTCATGAGGCATTTCTTTCCTCATAAGCTAAGAGAAGCAAAGAGATGGTTGCTGACATGAGAAGCAGGATGAGTTTATACGTAGTTGGGTTGACTCGTCTGTCAAGTAAGTAAAGTAAGGCAACCATGCTAATAGGTTACATGATTATAGCAAGGCTGATGATCCATGTGCAACAAGTTGAGAAGGACCAGCTGAATGATAGAGAAGAGTTTGAGAATAAGAGGGCTAAGATATCAGGGAATGAATTCGACTATCAAAAGAGTAATGTGAACCATTCTTGTTTCCAACATAATAAGAAAGGAACTGCTCCATCATCTTCTAGTGCACCTTAACCAAGGAAAAAATGTGAGTACAATAGTCAGAATTCTCAGAACTTCAGAGCTAGACCTACGCATTCGCAAGGTAGTAAGGCACAATGGGGTATTAAGACTCCTCATGTGGTAAGGGTGGTATGAGCCACTCAGGGGTGTGTCGTGATGGAATCACTAGTTGATTCAAGTGTGGCCATAACAGCCATTTTATGAGAGAGTTTCCTAAGAGCAGACAGAGTAATGGTAATGGGGGCATTAGTGCCCAGTCTTCTTCAGTTGCTCCACCAGATAGAGCTTCATCTAGATAAGCTACTTCAAGGGCGGGCGGAGAAGGAAACCGTCTTTATGCTATCGCTAGTCGCCTAGAGCAAGAGGATTCACCAAATGTTGTCACTGGTATGATGCAAGTCTTCAATTTTGATGCTATCCCTGAGCAACTTAGTGAACCATTCAGTGTTTCTACACCTGTTGGTGAGTTTATTCTAGCAGAGAGATTTTATCGTGATTATTTCATTTCCGTCAATCACAAGAGTACCATGGTTGATTTAGTTGAGTTAGACATGGTAGAGTTTGATGTCATTCTAGGTATGGACTGGCCTCATGTCTGTTATGCATCAATAGATTGTAGAACTTGAGTAGTCAAGTTCCAATTTCCAGTGAACCAGCAATAGAGTGAAAGAGTAGTTCAGCAGTGCCTAATAGTCATTTTATTTCATACTTTAAGGCAAGAAAGTTAGTTTCTAAGGGTTGTGTCTATCACTTGGTCTGAGTTAATGTCTCTACCTCTCATTCAGTCAGTTCCTATAGTTGAAGAGTTTCCAGAAATCTTTCCAGATGATCTACCTGGAGAGAGATAGACTTTGGTATAGATGTTCTTCCAGATACCTGTCCTATCTCTATTCCGCCATATAGGATCCAGCAGAGTTGAAAGATCTTTTACAGAAAGGGTTTATTCAACCAAGTGTCTCTCCTTGGGGAGTTCCGATCTTATTTATGAGGAAGAAATATGGTTCCCTTAGAATGTGTATCGATTATCGCCAGTTGAACAAGGTTACCATTGATACGCTCAAATTACACCTCCCTAAAGAAGCATAAGCGGTCGTTATCAAGTAAAGAACCCAACTTGTAGGTTGGGGTCGATCCCACGAGGAAATCCATATTGATCGTCTCCCACTACCATTCCGAAATATATATATTCTGAGAAATACCACCGCGCCTCTAGTGATTTACCTTTACTTGTTGACAGTTCGGGTACTAAGCAACGAACTCTGCAATGCACTTTTTCATGCCATTCCACCAATAGACTTCTCTCAAGTCAGGATACATATTTGTGGAACGAGGATGGATAGAATATTTAAAGGTATGAGCTTCCTCCATGATCCTCTCTTGGAGTTCATCCACCTTTGGTACACAAAATCTACCTTGATACCTCAACACGCCATCTCCTCCTTGTTCAAAAGCCATCTCTTTTTGCTTATCCACATTTGCCTTCAATTCAAGCAAAATAGGGTCTTGGTCTTGTTTCTCCTTCACTTTAGACACTGGTGATGATTCAGTCCCATTCATCACTACCACTCCGCCTTCATTGGAATCCAATAAACAGACTCCCAATCGTGCAAGTTTGTGTACATCTTCGGCCAATTCTGTCTTTCCTTCCTCATAATGGGTTGTACTACCCATAGACAACCCGCTCAAAGCATCATCAACAATATTAGCCTTACCTGGGTCATAGATAATACTTATGTCATAATCTTGAGTAACTCTAACCACCTCCTCTGTCTAAGATTAAGCTCTTTCTAGTTGAATACATACTGGAGACTCTTGTGATCAGTGAACACATCAACATGAATACCATAGAGATAGTGACACCATATTTTCAAGGCAAATACTACCACTGCCAACTCGAGGTCATGACTCGGGTAAATCTTCTCGTGAACCTTAAGTTGTCTGGAGGTATAGGTTATAACCTTACCATTCAGTATCAAAACACAACCAAGTCCAACTCTGGACACATCACAATACACAACAAAACCTTGTGTACCCTCCGATAGGGTCAACAGTGGGGCAGTAGTTAACCTTGTTTTCAATTCCTGAAAGATTTCCTCACAAGTTTCAGACCATTGAAATTTTGTTGTCTTCTGATTCAACTTAGTCAATGGGGATGAGATGGATGAAAACCCCTCTATAAACCACCTATAATAGCCAGCCAATCCCAAGAAACTGCTAATATTAGTTGGAGATGTGGGTCTTGGACAATTTTGCACTGCCTTAATTTTCTGAGTGTCAACTCGTATCCCATCACCATAAACAATGTGGCCTAAGAATGTTATGGACTCAAGACAAAACTCACACTTAGAGAATTGGGGATACAACTCTCTATCCTTAAGGGTTTGGAGAACTACTCTGAGATTACAAGCATGATCTTCCTCATTCCTCGAATAAATTAGAATGTCATCAATGACTACGATAACAAATATATCAAGATACGACTTAAACACCCTATTCATAAGGTCCATGAAAGTTGTAGGAGTATTGGTCAAACCAAAAGACATAACCATAAACTCATAATGACCATAACGGGTCCTTGAATGCCGTCTTGGAAATATCACCCTCTCTTACCCTCAAGTGGTGATAGACTGATCAGAGGTCTATCTTATAAAAACTAGTTGAACCCATAAGTTGATCAAAAGATAATCAATTTTCAGAAAAGGATACTTATTCTTACAGTGACCTTGTACACATCCTAAGTAAATCATATTTCTTTCTCATAATTAAGACCGTTGTGCCCCAAGGTGAGACACTTGGTCGAATGAAACCTTTATCACGAAGGTCTTTCAACTGCTCTTTTAACTCTTTAAACTCTGCTGGAGTCATTCTATATGGTGGAATATAGATAGGTCGAGTATGGGGAAGAATATCTATACCTAAGTCTATTTCTCTCTTAAGAGGGACTCCTAGAAGATCGCCTGAAAAGACCTCTGGAAACTCACTAACAACTGGAACTGACTGAATAGACGGTGTCTCACACTAGAGTTATTAACTCAGACTAAATGATAGATACACCCCTTGGAAACTAACTTTCTAGACTTAAGGTATGAAATAAAATAACCCTTAGGCACTGTGAAAATACTCCTCCACTCTCTAACTGGCTCATCAGGAAGCTGGAACTTAACTACTCGAGTTCTACAATCAACTGAGGCATAACAAGCATGAAGCCAATCCATACTTAGAATGACATCAAAATCCACAATGTCTAACTCAACAAAGTGAGCCATAGTGTCCTTGTGATTGACAAAAATGATACAATCACGTTAAACTCTCTTGGCTAGAATAGACTCACCAATTGGTGTGGAAATACTTAAGGGCTCAAGAAGTTCTTTGGGAAGAATATCAAACCTCATAGCAACATGAAGAGTCACAAAATATATACTCACACCTAGATCAAGCAATGCAAATACATCAAAACTAAATACTTTGATCATATCAGAGACAACATCTGGCGAATTATCTTGCTCTTGGCGATTGGTGAAAGCATACAAATGGTTTCCTCCTCCACCTGTCCCTGAAGTATCTCCTCTAGGTGAAGCTCTATCTGGCGAAACCACTGAAGAAGATTGGGCTATATTGCCCCCATTACTATTTCAATGCCTTTTCTTAGGGCACTCTCTCATGAAGTGACCTGCTTGACCACACTTGAAGTGTCACGCCCCGAGGCTACCCCATTGACGTAAACACGAGACCTAGGATCATGAGTGACCCCAAGTTAACCCTGAGTTTGCATATCATAAGCATACTAAAATAAACTGAAATACTAAATGCTTTGCGTAATTTTAAAACATGAATACCCAATACTATCTGAATATATAATCTGGAGTTTAATAACAATTGGAAGATCAAACGCAAAGCTAAAACTGAATATAACTATGTTTAAAATAAGCATCTAACGGACTAGAGATGCTGAGACATTCCCCCAGCTAACTCTAGCAAAACTGAAACTGAAAGTAAAAGAAAACATGTTTATCGTCTTCAAAGAATGACGACTCACCACTGATAAATTTGAATATGGATAGGGAACCGATCTACATGCGATCTAAATTCTGCGGGCCTAAATCTACATCACAAGAAGATGTAGCGCAAAGTATGTGTCAGTACTTGAAAGGTACTGAGCATGTAGTATAAGATAAAGATGAACAATATACATAACTGAACAAAGCATACTGAGCAATAATATAAGATGAACAAGATGAATATACTTAACATACTGAATATGAACTAAACTGAATGCAATGACCAAATTCATAACATGCTGAAACTGAATACTGAACTGTAACTGATAACCTGGTCAATGCAATAGAATCTGACTATAGGAGCTACTATTAACCAACATAAAACCACTTGAGATAAATGTGGAGTCTTATGTATACGCCCCATTGAGAGGACCTAATATACCTTTCTAGGGGTATAATGGCATGACTGGCGTGATTACTAAATATGATTCCCGCAGAGGGGACTTAACCTATGGGGGCGCGTAGATCTGCAACTATGAGAGTGAATGACCCTAGTCCAACTCTGTATTAAGCCTACTCCCAACTAGAATGTGTACAATACAACATAACTGAAATAAACTGGATAGCTCAAGATTCAGACATGCTAACTGAAAATGCAACATTAAGTACTGATAATGAAACAATTGCAAACTGATGCAGGTATATTTGTAAAAATTGACCTAGCAAGTGTAATTCACGAACTAAACGAATCTACACAACTAGAATTCTGAATTTCATGCAAGGATTAAGAAACATGGTTAGGAAATCATAATAATCTGATTAATATTACTCTAACAGCTAAATCACAACAATTATTTGAAGCACTAGAAACCCTAAGTCTAAACATGATATAAGAAAAAAGAATTTTACTGAATTCTAAGGACCTAATGGGTGAAAGAAACCCATCAGTGAAATCCCACATACATAGTTACTAATTTCACAGAGAAATCTTTCAATTTCAAGGCTGGAACTGAAGAAACCTTCTGCTTGTTCTTGAGGGGTTTGGTAGACTCTTTTTCATGTTTTGCTCTAAGATTATTGACTTTTTTTGGGAATGAATTGTCTTGGGTAAAGTCTAATTAAGTCAGTAGGCTAAATTTGACAAAACCGACATAGTTTAGGGGTTAAACGACGTAGTTTAGGTGTCCAATGCATAGGGGAAAAGACCAAATGACACCTGACTTAAAACTTTCAGGGCCAATCGACAGGCTTGATCGACGGACCATCTACGGACCTACAGTCCATCTTGGTCAACTGTCGTTCGGCTTCAGTGGATGGGTTCTTAGGGTCATGATCCACGGACCTGGACCACGGCCCATGGTCTGAGCTACTGTCCATCTCTGCCAACTGTCATTCGACTTCTGAGGAGGGTTCTGGGGGTCATGATCCACAGACCTGCACTACAACCCGTGGTCTGAAATACGGTTCGTAGGTTCGGCCGTGGGTCGACCCTTAGCTGAATTTCTTGAGGTTTTTTGGAAAGAGTTGAGGTGGCAAACCACAGATCCCACCTACGGTTCGTGGGTCAACCTACGGTCTGTAGGTGGTCTCCGTTGGTGGCACCTTCAACTTCAGAAAATCTGCATTTTGGTCTTTCTAGCATACGGGTTGTTACATGAAGCAACCATTTGAGCCATCACGACACGCTCCAGGGTGGTTCCTACCACACTTAGCACATGCAGGATTCCCAGTGGCACCTGCAACTTCAGAAAATCTACATTTTGGTCTTTCTAGCATACGGGTTGTTACATGAAGCAACCATTGGAGCCATCACGACACGCTCCTGGGTGGTTCCTACCACACTAGCACATGCATGAGTCCAATTACCTCCTTGGGCCACATTACCTTGAGATTGTGCAGGTCTAGGTTTGAAGTTCTGAGAATTTTGGTTCTTGAACTCACTTATATTCCTTGGTGCAGGTGCAGTTGAAGATGATGGAGCAGGTCCAGTTGGCCTTTTCTAAAAAGATGAACGGTTTGCATTACTCTTCTTTTGCCCGATACTCATTTCTTGTAGTTTTAGCCTTCTTGTTCCCAAACTCTTCTCTATCTCTCATCCTATATTCCTCAACCTATTTCACATGGATCATAAGCCTGGCTACATCCATATATCCAATTAGCATAGCTACCTTGCCCTCCTTACTTGACAAGGGAGACAACCCAAATATAAATAGACTCATCCTGCTTCTCATGTCAGCAACCATCTCTGGAGAATAGAAGGACAATTGTGTGAACTTGAGGCTATTCTCAGGAACACTCATGGATTCCTTCTTCATGTTAAAGAACCCTCTTACCTTTGCTTCCCTTAGCTCACAGGGAAATAAACTCCCCAAGAAAGCCTCCTCGAACATAGCCAATCTCACAAATGGTGCACCCTCAGCTCTACTCTTCTTTCATTGATCGTACCAGACATTAGCAACACCATTCTGTGGGTATGCATCTAGTTCCACATGCTCAACATCTAGAACATGCATCACATCAAACAATTTCTATAACTCTTCCACAAAGCTTTTCCTGATCCTCAGTGACACTTGAACCAGTTAAGTCTGGAGGATTCATCCTTAAGAACTCACGGATCGTAGATGTATCAGCCACATCCTGTCGATTCCCTCTTTGCTGACCAGCTTGATTGGCCACCAATTGAGTCAATATCTGGATAGCATCCCAAAACTCTGCATTAGTAACCTTTCTTTAGGGTTGCACTTTAGGTGCATTAGGTACCCCTTGATCCTGGGATCAACATTTCTCCTAGCAGGATGACCTCGAACAACTCTTCGTGGAGGCATGATCTGAAAAGTTACACGCACAACAAAAATTAGAGGGAAACTTTATAGTGTTGAACTCTATCACACGAAAAAAAAAGGAACGGAATTGTTTTCTAAATGTTGTTGCCTCCTAATTATAGATGTAGCGCGCTACACACTGATAACTAGGATTCTACCGACACAGCTTCATAGAAACCATAGAAATCTATAATGTAGTGTGATATACTGTGAGTTTACGGTATTTCTAATACATTTCACTTACAAGTTGTGTGTGTCTAAGGCCTTTATGTATTGGTTTTTATGTGTTTTTATCATATTTTGCAGGAAATATTTTCAGGCGCGGAAGTTAAGAGACAACTGAAAGAAATGCAGAAAAAAGCATCTACAGAGGTGATCTACGGACCGTAGGTCCATCGACGCTCTGTAGATGGTGGTCATAGATCAGCAGGCAAGCCATGGAAGGCAAATCAGGGAAATCTGACCAAGTGTGGAACCACGGTGACCATTGATGGTCCGTAGATTGATCTACGGACCGTACTATTGATCCATAGATTGATACTGCGAGGGTTCCAGTACCTGATTTTTGAAGATTCTAAGTGTGGAGCTATGATACGCTCAAATTACACATCCTTAAAGAAGCATAAGCGATCATTATCAAGTAAAGAACCCAACTTCTAGGTTGGGGTCGATCCCACGAGGCAAATGGTTTAGACTTTACTTTAACCAACAATTATATTCAATTAGTCAAATTACTTCCAACAAAAAATAATTAAAAGGGGGGGTTTTGTGACGAAAATTGTAAGAATTCAATAACTAATCAGTAATCAAAAGTCAATTTTGGTTGTTATCAAGATGAGAGAAATAACTAGGCTATTCATGTTCCCCACAAGCTCATAACACAGTAATCCTAGTAATAGCAATCATGTCCTAGTACACTACATGCAAAGTGATAAGTTAGGTATCTCTAAATCCTTGGTCTGATATCTACAGAATTTCACACCGCACCTTAGTCTGGCTACGTGTGTATTATTTACTAACCCTTACCTTTACCTCATATTAGACATCATAATCGATGTTTGGCTTAGTTATTACTTCGCACCAATCGACACTAGCCTATTAGATAGTATCACACTAAATCTATGTTGATAATTCTTTTCTTGTTGATTACCTCCTTGGTC
>JAJOOS010000891.1:0-49923 GCA_029582725.1 Solanum chiquidenum | reverse complement strand
AATTATCAATGCATGCAAAACACTATTCAAGAATTGCTTATTTACTATTCATACTTTGTTAATCGCTCATGGTTCCCACAACCCTAGTTGTGGAGTTTAGTTACCCATAATCATATGAACACAATTCATGATTTTAGATGAAAGAATTATGAACTTACATAAGAAGAATAATAAACCCAGATATTCAACTTGAATTGCAACACCCAAAATCTTCAAAACGAACTCAGGAAATTAAGAATTGCTAAAGTTGCAAGTTAATCTCCCAATGTCAAGAACTAGAATAAAAATAATAAAATCCAACCCTAAAAATGAGGTTTACATGCCCTATTTATAGAAAACAAGTCCTAAATAAAAAGGGAAACAAAATAAGGAAAGTTTGTTCAGGGACGCGTCTTCATTCCATGAGACTGACTCACGGACCATCAATGGATCTATGGTCCGTGAGTCCCTTCCGTCATCCAGGACTTAGAAAATATTTCAGCTTTCAAACATCAGCTTCTCTGAAACCAACAACGAAACTGCAGTATGGACCGTAGATTGATCTACGGTCCGTCAATCCCTCTTCGTAGCTCCATACTTGGAATCTTCAAAAATCAGGTACTGGAACCCTCTCAGTATCCATCTACGGATCAACAGTACGGTCTGTAGATCAATCTACAGACCGTCAATGGTCACCGTGGTTTCACACTTAGTCAGATTTCCCTGATTTGCCTTCCATGCCTTGCCTGCTGATTTACGACCACTATCTACGGAGCGTCAATGGACCTACGGTCCGTAGATCACCTCTGTAGATGCCCTTTTCTGCATTTCTTTCAGTTGTCTCTTTACTTCCGCCCTGAACATCTTTCCTGCAAAATATGATAAAAAATACATAAAAATCAATACAAAAAGGCCCTAGACACACACAACTTTGTAAGTGAAATGTCTTAGAAATACCGTAAACTCACGTTATATCAGTCTCAAACCTGACTAACAAAAGGTACATAGGGGCCTCGAAAGTAAGATAATAAAAAAGCACACATATCTCAAAATGTGGGAAATAAATCAAAAACTCTAAATTCCTCTTTTAATCCCCAACCAATCTATACCATGGAGAGGAACCATCTCTAGAGTTTCCAAGGACCCACTTGAGCTCCAAATACAAAGAATTAACCCCAAATAGCCCATCAAAGCTTGAAATAGCCCATGAAAACATAAATATGGACGTAAAGGTCATAATAGTTTAGTTGTTGCCTAGCTAAGGATCACACTACCAGACTCAAGCCTGATATATCATTCTATATGGAGCTAAGTTATCTGAAGTAACATGGGAACAATTGTACGGACTGCAGACTCTAACGCACGAGTCTAACACAATCTCTAGCCTAAGCCTAGGCTAAGGCCAACAACAAGCTAATAACAATAACTAATGATAACCACAAGGCAATGCATGATTATAAAACAAACATAAACATACTAGCACTCCCAAAATATCTCGAGAAACACCTAAGGCATGGTTTCTAATAAATGAGCGTGATCAACTACAAACCGAACCCCAATTCGAGCAATTCAACATGAATTTACATCTGTAAGCTCAATCAAAGACTAGGAAGCCACAACCTACCATAATGTAGATCATATGCATTTCTAAATCACGATTTTGGATCTTTCCCCTTCTGAAAGGCCTCCAATCGCTGCCATGCTATCAAAAATAATATCACAACGTAAAAATGGATATTTCTGAAAGGCCTTTAATCACTGCCACACTATAAAAAATAAATAAGGTCACAATGTCAAAATGGACATTTTGGCACCAAAAATACAACAATTAGAATGGACCCAAAAATTAAGTCAAACTGGGAATGCGGGACGTACATCGTGAATCCTGAAATTAAATATGTCAAAAGGTCCTAATAAGCTTACTAAACTTGTCTCCCAAAATGAGACACAATTTAGGCTTAGAAAATAAAGAAATCAGCTCATGCAACAAATTCACAAAAAAGGCACCAAGAACACCATTTAAGGGCAAGAAAAGGTCTAAGGAGCAAGAATTTACCTTTGAAATGGACCTACAACACTTCTCGAATGTCCCAAAATGAAGCTCTACCAATTCCCCGCAAGAATCAATAGAAAACACTTAATTTCAAGGTTTAAAGCTCTTATAATCGATTTCAACATAAGAGAAAAAGCCCAACAAAATGGGTATAACTACCTGCAAGTACCACTAAAGCGATCACTTTAGCTGCTTAAGAGGCATAAAAAAAGTGGCATCTCCTATTAAAGCTATCTAGACATAGGTTGAATACCCTATAACAAGTTGTGCCCGCTAAAGCGGCTACCAGTTAAACAAAGTCAGGACTGCTAAAGCGACTAGCCCCTCGCTGGACTGGCCAGCTAAAGCGCACCCCTAGTCGGTAAAGCAGAGACCTCTTAAGAAATACTAGGTCTGCAAATGAGGTTGCCCGAGTATAAGACACTCGAAAATTTTGCCAAATCCCAATGGACTCTTCTCGGGTGCTCAAGATTGGTTCGGAACCGTATACATGCTAATGATATATACTAACCCATCAAATTCGATATTTTAGACTCAATGGATATGTCATAACTTTCAATCAAGGTTGTATTGATGAACAATGAGTCCTACAGTCAAACTCCATTTTAAGCTAACTTCCACATAGATATCTTTCTAGATCAAACTCAATGTTCTAGAGCTAACACAATTGTTAGAATTGCCTTATGCGACCGTCTATCTTAACTTTTGATCGAAGTCAACCGTTCAAGTTTTAAAAGTTCCAAAACATAGAAACTTGTACAAAATCCAAACGAACGACCAGGTGACTGAAATGTTAGTCCCACCAAGTCATAAATGACTTGGGGTAATTAAAGGAATACTCTAAACGCTAAAAAGATTGCAGAAAGGTGAAAATGACTGGAAGGTCCTTATAGTTAAGCGAGGTAAAACCTTTGTGGTTTTATATGGGTTTGACCCACCCAGCCCCATTTCACCCCACCCAGTTTTTCATCCCTAACATTAATGACTAACAAACTATAAATTTTCATACATGCATAAAATAAGTATAAACATTTTGTTTGTGTAATCCATAAATTGTCATGTTTGTTTATTATTATAACAAACAAACTATATAACCTTAAATGCATACATTGGTGAAATAATTATATAATATTCACAATTATGTTACAAAACTTTAATGACCAATTATTTCAACAGATTGCTTTATCATATAACTGTGATCATAATGGTCCAAACTTAAAGTTGAACCAAACACCTTTATAGATTTAAACATGATTTCTATTTTTATATGTAATTGACAAAGAAACAAACACCATTAAACCAATCTAATACTCTTGATATAGCTCAAGAGTATTACTAACTTAAGGATTTTGGTTCCTCAAGTAAGAGAAACGTAACGACAGCAATAATAGTAAAGATATAAGAGTATTTATTGTGAAAAACGTCCTGACTCAAGGGAGTAAAAATCACAACCTACTCTGAGTAGGATTTTCAACAAATGTTCACTAGACTTCAAAGAACAATTTCAGATTACAATTAATTAATCTAGGGGACTAACTCACTGTACCTCAACTAAATACTTTACTTAAATATATCTCTTCAAAGACTATAAACTCTAATCTATTAAACATACAAGTCTTACCTACACCACTACTAGTACGTAATTAGAAATAAGACTAGTAAAGTAAGTAACAACTTGAATCTCAACTTACAAACTCAAAATAGACAGAAAACTTATTTGATCTAGTTTTTCACTTTCATCATTTAATTAAACTAACTGCCCCTTTATTTGATGACTATTTTTAGTTAGAGAAATCCATTATAATGGGTGCAATAACGATTTAAATTATGATAGTCGTATTATTTTTATATAAATAGAGAATGAGCAGAATAATTCAATCATTTATTAACAACTTAGAATTATTTGGTAAGGAAATATATCCCAATGGAGTAACATTTCCTTAAGAGAAGGTCTCCTCATAAGATTATTTCCTGCTTAATTGTCTAAAGATTCGCTACATCCTTACTTAACATAAATAATGTGATGCATGAGCCTGGTTCACATGTGATACCATTTACACTAATATGCACTATGAGTGAACTTGAGTCTCATAGATTATTTGTCACTCATAAAAATGGTATACAATATACAAATATAGACATAAGTCACCCAACAACAACTAGATGTGTTTGGCTTGGTGGATGTACAAGGACAACTCAAAATAATCTTGAAAGGATTTTGTCAAATTCATAGACTTCCTTTTAGAAAATAACAAGTGATAAAGTATAAGTACCACTATACTATGACCGCAATTCCAGAGATACACTTTAACTAAACTAAGGTCATATTACCCATCTGAACCCATTTTTTTGTAATTTTGTACATCTTTTTGGCTTGCGTGCATCCAAATATCTCCCATGCACCTCAACTGCGTGGAGTCACGGGGTGTGTCACGTAAGCCAAAAGGTGTACAAAATTACCAAAAAATGAGTTCAGGGAGTAATAGGACCTTAGTTTAGTTAAGGTGTGTCTTTGAGATTTTGATCATAGTCTAGGGGTAATTGTGCCTTATCTCAAATAACAATAATAGTATGCTTTCTTGCCACTAAGTTCAAGTTCTTTTAAATATTTTTCCAACATGTACATATGAATTTAGGTTTATCCCCAAGTCACTAGGATAAGGAAAAATCTATAGATTTTTATTCTCTTCATCAGCATGCAAAGCCAGAAATCATAACTATGGTAGCAACATATAATATATAATAATTAATATTTTGATAGGATTGGCTGTTCAAATATTCAAGCTCTTATGCCACATGTAAACGTAAGATTTACCACTTACCATAGATCTTCTTATATTACTTTTTAAGGATATTGGAAAATAAATTTGTAGACAGTTAAACGAAAATGTTTACCCACCATAATAGAAAATCACCAATTGTTTCTTACCATCCTTGTAATGTATGACTTTCCTAAATTTTCTCTGGGCATGCATGTTGAATGTATTGCATTATTTTATTATCTTAACTAATCTGTCAAAATGATTTGGCATGGCATAGGTGACATGAAATGTCAAAAATTCTTTCTGATATGGTAAAAATTACCAGGAACTAGGTTAGATGCCAACTAGAACATAGTTTGTGAAATAAACAAACAAGAGAAGATATTTTAAGTTGAGAGTAAACTCACTTATGAAACCCATTCATATTTCACCGTCTAGGTGGAAGTATTCATCCCAAAAGGAGTCTTTCCTAATAATTACAAAAATATTGAACATAAATAGCTTGGAGGGGTTTTAAGATTTTTTTCTAAATTGGATCAAGAAAGAATTATTATTTTTGCGTGTATTAACCCAAACACTTGTTTGAGGAAAAATGGATAATATAAGACATGTTTTGAAGTTTCGATGCATGTTCCATGGAAAGCATGTATCTGCTCTTACCTCAGTTGTAACTTGTACCTGCATCGTTATCACAATCTGAGACTACCCCTATTCATAACACAATGCTTAGAGTCAGAAGTGAGCCCAAGTTAACCCGTGGTATGCTATGGCACTAAGATTTATATAAATCAAAACTAAAAATAAATAATGTGAAAGCTGAGTTTTTTTTAGTCAAAAATTCCTCTTTGGTTTAATTCATATTCAACTTTCTCTAGCGGAATTAGACTTTCATTTCTATTTCTTCAAATCCAGCATGACATGTGTCAAGAATCAAAGAAAAGTTCAGAAATTGGCGAATTCAATGTTTCCATATTCCTCCGGGCAGAAAATCATATATTGAATAATATATAATGTCTGAATTATAAAACATAATACTCAAAAAGGGAGTTCATCTGAACATAACATAAAGTTGAGAACTATCAATTTTCTGTATGTCTGAAAGCCTCTACTATGATGAGTTACTGGGACAAATCCCCGACTAACTCTAGCTGTCGGAAAATTAGAAGACAAATCAAAGGACATAAAATAAAGGTTTTCCTCGAATGATGAGGACTCACCAACACTTCTGCTATGCTGACAAAAAATCGTACTAACTACGAGCTGGATACTGAACATCTAAATCTATATTATAAAATAACATAACACAAAGAGTTTGCGGCTAGTACTTTACATGAACTGAGTATACGAGACATGCATGATAAAACTAATAACTAAACATGAAAAAACTTTACTGAGCTGAATAACATGAAATTATACAATGACCAAGCAAATTGGCATGCAATTGATAAGTGGTACAACTGAAATTAGTAAATATATGGTCACACAGTATCTGAAAGACTGAAGTATGGGAGATACTATTAATTGATATATAATCATGTGAGATAAATGTGGAGTTTGATGTATAATCCCCATAAAAAAGAGTCCAATATACCTTGTCAGGGTGTAGAGAATGATCTGATCTAATATGATGTGGAACCAGTAAACTGAAAGCATATTTCCGCCAAAGGCTAAATAAACCTACAGTGACACATAGTTATAGGACTTAGGTATATTGACTTTAGTCCAACTCGATGCTAAGTACTACTCCCTACTCAACATAACTGATAGCTCCTGCAAATTTTATTTATAATCATAGATGTCATACATAACTGCCATATTACTTGTGGACCTTTATTTTATAAAAAAAGACATGTATCCATGATCATTGATGAAATTCTGAATACCATACTAATTGGGAAATTTATTTTGGGAAAAATGTTCAAAAGCATTGATGGCATATTAATAAAACTCAACTACACTTCATCCGATTCTAAGTGTAGGCGGTTGCAATCAAGTATAAACCCAACTAAGAGTTGAGGTCGATCCTACAGGGAGTAATACAGTAAAAAGTTTAATTACGAAGTGAAATGTTGTTCTAATCGTTTGTAGGTGTAGACATTTTCGAAACCAAAAAGTAAACGGTAAGGGGTTGATAATTAATGTCAAATGGAGGGATTTGAGTGAACAATTAACAACTACGAACAATCGGGAATAAACAAATAGAGATGGGTCCTTGGGAGTATGATCAATTGAATGCCAATTTCGCATAATGGGTGATTATTATTTACTAGAAATCATTGAATCTAAGTGGGTAGGCTAGGCTTTAGGTGTAATAGTCATTTTTCAATCAACTATCATGAATCAAGCTAGTTCTCTCGAACCTCAACAAGCATAACACATATAAACATCCCAATACCTCAATCAATCTACTTTTTCAAGCTAGATTAGTAGGATTGTATTAAGACCCACTTTCTCGAGCTAAGTCTACAATAACCCAATCACTATAATCATCAATCTATAGTTTTAACTCTAAGACTTCTTTCTTAAGCAAGCTTAGAATTCTTGGCTAGAATTGTGTTTTCAACTACAATTCATCAATTAAAACTCAACTATAAATTGAACCCACTTCAAATCAACAATCAAATCAGTAAATACTAACACCCATAAGCTAATTGATGCATTCAATCACATAATCACACCCCGAGGAATGGGGATTTTAGCCACACATAATAAAGAGCAACAAATAGTTACCAATTATATTTTCCATCAGCTTGGGAAACAATCCACAAGTCTTCAAAATGCTTAAATTGAATTCCAAATCAAATAAAACCTAATTCTCTACTCAAAAAGTTAAAGAACAATGTTAGGGGTCAAGAATCTAGAACTGGACAATGTGGAACTCTCAAAAACTACAGAACTCCAGAACTTATTTTTCTTCTTTTGAAAATTGTATTTATACGTTCCCAGTTTTTCAACTTCAGAGCCCCTCGGCGAAATAAGTCGGGCTTCACTGACCAGGTAGGTGATGCACCGAGTGATCCTTTACATCGCCTTCTTGTCTTAGCTTTTCACCACATCCCTTCTGTGACTTTAGGCGATCAAACTCTCCATCGTTGATCCATTTGACGCTTCACCGAAACACCAATTTGCTGATTGAGTTGGCTCTTTCCAAGGGTTGGCCTGCTGTGACTTTTGGTTAGCTGAAGAGCTACTCGATGACTCACCGAGTGGCTTTGGCGAGCATCAGCCTTACTTTTCTTCAGTTTTTTTAGCTTTTT
Source organism: Solanum chiquidenum (assembly GCA_029582725.1). Lineage (NCBI taxonomy): Eukaryota > Viridiplantae > Streptophyta > Magnoliopsida > Solanales > Solanaceae > Solanum > Solanum chiquidenum. The sequence goes on along the minus strand of JAJOOS010000891.1, from coordinate 41,872 downwards.
CTCTCCTTTTTGCTTGGTAATTTACTTGCCTCTTTTGCCGTCATTGCTATAAATTAGCATTTTTACATCAATTTAGACCATAAAATAGGCTTTGAGGACACTAAAACCCTGAATATTTAGCTTTAAATGAGTCGAAATCCCCGACTCATCACATATCTAAATGCCATGCATGTCATGTATCTTACTATTATGAGTTGACACTCTTGATTATGATAATAGTACACATATAGAAAAGTCGTGTATTTATGAAACTTGAGACTTGTGAGTATACATAATATATGATATGGCTAGAATAAAATGTATAAAATGTATCAGGACTGATATTTTAAAAGGATTATAGAAGGTTGGACCTAAATTCTAAATCTTGAATCATAAAAATACTAAGTCTAACAATATACATATACTATCTAAAAGTACTATTAAAAGTATACTTCATCGAAAATCACCCTGATGATCTTCTTAACTAATAACATTGAAATCCACAAACTCTGATGTCTGAGATTGAATGAAAGATAGTATATCTAAAACCATCTTAAAATATGCAGGACTAATAAACTGAGTATAAAGTTAAACATAACAATTTATGTATTCTGAAGAAAACATGCAATTCAAAATAACATAATATAGAGAAACATGAAAAAAATCAATATTAGGAGGGTTTATAAAACAAACTTCTAGTAAATACACTAAATCATGTGTAAAAACATATATTCATGAGAATAGACTGAAATAAAAGGACATTCATATTTTCATAAAATCTGAGATATTCATAGTAGTGAAATACTTAAGAACTGAGTTTAGTTTGGTATTTAATGGGTGAAAGGACACCCATTGATGAAATCCCACATACTTGAAATGAACACAGTTGTTGAAATTTCTGAACTGAAGGTTGAAGGTGAAGAACCCCAGTTTCTTGCTTCAGAGAACTTAGAACATACTGAATTTAATTTACTGAGTGTTGGGTGTGAATGGGAAGTTTATTAGGTTATAAGATAGACTTAGTGTAGTTAATTGAGGGTAAAAGGTCAAGAATACCCCTCTTGGGACATAAGAAGACTTGAAAAATCAATTAAAATGACTTTTTAATGAGTCTTATCACGTAAATCGGTGATCTAGAGGTCTCACCACCAAAATATTCAGCGGATCATCAAAAGGGGGCTTCAAATTGCTAAAATGAACAGTTTTTAAGGTTATGGGGCCAATTTGGCGATATGCTGAACTACTACTTGTTGATTTGCCAAATTGATAGGTGTCATCACCTAAACAACCATAACTTTCTATTTCGAACTCCAATTGATTCAAATTTAGGAGAGTTAAAAGAAGACTCATAGACCTTTAATTTGATAGGTCATGAACCACTAAATCTAACTCTTAATATGATGGAAGATATAATTGTTTGAAATTGACCCATGCATGAACACATGCAAAATTTTGCCGACATAAATATAAACTTGACTTAGTGCTACAGGCATGCTATGATCCTAAACCACATATGATACATTTCATACACTTGAAAATGTACATTAAAACACATGATCTATTAAGACATCACCCGACCCAAGATGATATACTTACCATGAATGATTCAGATCTTAAGCGCAGAATTTTGCGAGGTGTTACCATCATTGCAAGAAAACCACATCATATATTAAAATTTAGATCATGAAATATGTTACAAAGCCTAATTACAAGGTATTTCCAATCAAGGAAATAAACTTGAGGGTTGAACCATATGAACTAAATGACATACTTTCTATTAGATGAGTTAAGTAATAACATAACTAAAGTTGATAACTTCTTCTATGGGGAAACATTAATAATTATCTGAGGAATAATACAAACGTGTTGAACTAATGTCTTCCCCATTTTGAAAGAGTAGTAAATACACAAGCTTTGAATTTCACCACTGAACAAATTATGTCAAGGACAAACAGTTTTAACATTTGCGCACATAGTAATTTCACAACAAATAATGTATTTCCTAAGAGCAAATATGTCATTATTCATAAAATATGTTGAATTTTTGATAAATCACAATTCATATGAACCTGCTCCGTAACATCTTTAAGAAAGTATGTATCTAATGAATCCATCTCAGCTAAATAAAACCATCTAATCAGAGATCTACATTTCCTGTCATACAACGTCTCAAAAGGGTCCATCTAAATATTAGAATGATAACTATAACACCTCGAATTCAAAAAGGGTAAAAATTACCGCTTTTATAGGATCTTGTTCCAGTACCGATGAAGCCACCCATAGACCGTGGACTGACACACGGTCCGTAGGTCGGCATGTGGTTGGACAGTCCAGATTCTTAAAATGTGTAAAGTTTCAGTATTTCCAACGGTTCACCAGGACGGTCTATTATCTAATGCACGAATCTTAGTTAGATCTCGTAGGTGAGTCCCAACCTTAGTGAAATTTTAGGGTCAATTATGAGACCCACGACTAGGCATCTACGACCTGTAGGTAGACCCATGAACCATACATGGGTCCGTCATTGGGGTTCAAAAATCATAGTCTCTGAACCCATCGATGGTCGAACAGGATGGCCCGTATGTGGACCCACAGATCGTAGGTCCCCACCTTCAACGGGGTCGACAATTACTTTTTAAAAGAGTTTTTGTGTATTTTCCTAATTATTCTAGCCCAATACTATGTCGTTATTAGAAGCCCTATATAAACATTGTTAACCCCAAAGTCTTCCAAATCAATTCTTTCTCTCAAATTCTCAAAAGAAGAACAAGTCATCCTCTCAAATATTTCTCTCTAGAGAAGGTTGAAGAAGAAGCCTAGGGTTTCAAGTCAAGTCTCCTATTCCTCCATTGAAGTCAAGCTTTTGGCATTAAGCTATGATAGTCTTCATCTATGGAGCCATTTCCTCCATAGAGTTCCTAAATTCCCCAATTTTGAAGTTAGAAATTCCCAATTGAAGTTTGGGTTTTCTTCTATGTCATGGGTTCCTTTCTATGGTGATTTATTTGATTGTTTTATGAACTATTATGCATGAATTGAGGTAATTCCATGTTTTTAAGATGAATCCCCATGAACCCTTGCTTAATTCATGTTTTCTAGGTTTTAAAGATTGATAGTGGGTTTTGAACCATGAAAGGTGAATTATGGAAATATGCATGTTCTTATGAAATTGATGATGTATGATATAAGTTGCTTTGAGAGTAAAGTATAAATGATGTTGTTGTTGGTTGATTGTTATGAAAGGATTTCTCACATAATTACTCAATTTATGAATGTGAAAGATTTTCTCACATAACAGATTCTAAGGTTGAAAGCTTTTCTCACCTAAAATGAATCAAAGTTAAGGAGTTATTCTAAGAATGAGGCAAGCTACGATTTCCCATGACGTACAATGATAAGACAAGTGGTGACTACTCATGTCTCATGAATGATAAGACGATTTCGTGGGAGTTATGCTTAGTATCGAGTGGACAAGGGCGATTACCCATCTCCCATAAACTATGTGCCACCATAGTTTGTCTAGATAGACATTAACTAGTGGATCCACGTAAGTTAGAAGTTCATGGTTCTTACCTTGGTAAGTGGACACCTCTATAGCTCACTTGGTCTTACATGTTGGTCAAAGGTAAATCTCTCACACTAATGAATCAAGGTTATTTCAAGGAGTATCTCACGAATGTTTTAAAGATGTTAGCTTGCATTGACCATATTTTTATGACTTATGTTTTCTAACTCTTTTATCTCATGTTTTATCTTGGTCATTGCATATCATGAAAAGTTCCCTTTAGTATGATTTTCATACTTTATGCATCTCTATCATACTTGATACATTTTTGTACTAACGCATACTCTTATCTACATTCTCTAAAATGTAGGGTCTGACGCTTTAGATTCACATTTTCGTGGCTATGGATCTCTTAGTAGAAGTTTAAAGATTGGTGAGTCCTCATGTTCCGAGGACCGAACCTTTATTTCATATTGTCTTTATATTTCTGTTTTGAACTTGATGTACGGGTAACGTCCCCATCACTACTTTGTACTAGATGTCTTTTGAGAGGTTGTTAGACTTACGCTTTATTATATTAAACTCTTATGTTTTGAAATTGTCTTTTAAGTCTCTTGATTTCTATTATCTTGTATGATGTATGTTAAGTGGCTTGTATGAGGCCTCTCGGGGTCTTATACTCCATATTACACCTAGGGTCTACCTTGGGTCGTTAAAAACTTGGTAATAAGAGCACAAGGTTTAGAAATGTCCTAGAAAGTCTCATAAGCCATGTCGAATAGAGTCTTGTTCATGAGTGTGAAATGCACCATATTTATGAATGAGAGGCTATAAGATGTTTAGGAAATTCCTCTTCTTTCATTACTCTAAAGTGGTGCGATAAAGTTTGACTCTATAATGTCTCTCCCCTAATCCTTAACTGATGTTTTACAGGATATGGCCACTCAAACGGCATAAGCTAGGAGGAATGAGGGAGAGAATATGGAAAGAGAAGCTCCTCCTCAAGCTCCTCAAGTTTTGGTTGACCCTTTTGGCTTAACAAGTGACTAATGCGGAGTTTAGGGTTGTTTTTAAAGTGTTGGATTTAGCCATGTCGGCTCAAGCCAATAGGGAAGTTGTGGTCCCCGTGAACCCAAATGTGGGTTTGACGTAGTGAGAGATTTCACTAGAATGAATCCTCTAGAGTTTCATGGTTCTGAGGTCGAGGAAGACCCTCAAGAAAGCATCGATGAAGTGTATAGGGTTTTGATGATCATGGGAGTAACGCCGGTTCAAAAGGTGGAGTTGGATGCTTAACAACTTAAGGGTGTTGCTCAAATTTGGTTTTACTAATGGAAAGAAGGGAAGGTAGTTGATGCGGGTCCCCTCGATTGGGAAAAGTTTAAAGTTGCTTTCCTTGATAGGTTATTTCCCTTTGAGATGACGGAGGCAAAGGTACTTGAGTTCATCAACCTTCATCAAGGAAGCATGAGTGTGAATGAATATGCTTTTAGGTTCACACAATTGTCTCGATATGCTCCTACTATGATTGTTGATCCTAGGGTAAGAATGAGTAAGTTTGTTTCGAGTGTGTTCGAAATGGTGGTTAAGTAATGTCGTACCGAAATTCTTATCAATGATATGGACATTTCTCATCTCATGGTTCATGCTCAATAAATTGAAGAGGAGAAACTTAAGGAAAGGTCCAGGGAGTCAAAGAGGGCCAAAACTTTGTGATGGTAACTTCTTCCACTCAAGGTCCAAAGTACATGGTCGTTCCACATTCCGACAAAGTTTTTTCGGTCAAGGTTCCTCCAATGCCCCTCGTAACTTCAACAAAGATATGGTGTCTAACCCTAGTCCCCAAGGAGAAAATGGTAGTGGATCTTCATTGCCTACTTCTGCTAAGTGTGGAAAGAAGCATGAGAGTAGATGTTTAGCCGGTTCCAATGCTTTCTTTGGTTGCGATATGATGGATCACAAGATAAAAAATTGTCCCACAATTGCTAAGAATGGGGGAGATAATCATCGACGGGCTCAACCAAATCCTTCATCCGGTTCTAGTGGGAGTCAAAAACAAAATAGATTTTATGCACTTAAGACTCGTCGTGAGAAAGATGGTTCTCCCGATGTGGTTATCGATATGTTGAAAGTCCTCCAACTTGATGTTTATGCTTTACTTGACCTCGGTTCTACCTTGTATTTTTTTACACCATATGTGGCTATAAGGTTTGATATTCTTCTGGATGTGTTGTTAGATCCTTTTTCTGTCTCTATTCCAGTTGGTGCTTTTATTGTGGCTAAGAAAGTCTATAGAAAGTGTCCCGTCTCCTTGTGGCATAGAGTCACTCATGTTGATCTTGTAGAGCTTGTGATGTTATTCTTGGTATGGATTGGCTTAATTCATGATATGCTTCTATTGATTGTAGAACCCGTGTAGTCAAGTTTCAGTTTCCAAATAAACCCATCCAAGAGTGGAAAGGGGAAATTCTAAGCCTAAGGGTCAGTTTGTTTCTTTTCTTAAAGCTAGAAAGATGTTTAAAAAAATTATGAATGATAAGACAAGTGGCGACTACTATGTCTCATGAATGTTAAAGAAAGTTAAGAATAATCAATATTTCATGGGAGCTATGCTTAGTACTGAGTGGACAAGTGGCAATTACCCATGTCCCATAAACTATCTGCCACCATAGGTTGTCTAGATAGACATTAGCTAGTAAATCCACGTAAGCTAGAAGTTCATAGTTCTTACCTTGGTAAGTGAGGAGACTTCTTTTCGGCGTAGGGTAGACACCGGATTCTATGTTAATAGCTCACATGGTCTTACATGTCGGTCAAAGGTAAATCTCCCACAGTAATGAATCAAGATTATTTCAAGGAGTATCTCACGAATGTTTTAAAGATGTTAGCTTGCATTGACTATGTTTTTATGACTTATGTTTTCTAACTCTTTTATCTCATATTTTATCTTGGTCATTGCATATCTTGTAAAGGTCCCTTTCGCATGATTTTCAACTATATGCATTGCTGTCATTCTTGGTACATTTTTTTTCTAACACATACTCTTGCCTACATTCTCCCAAACGAAGGGTCCGACGCTCCAGATTCGCATCTCCGTGGCTAGAGATCTCTTAGTTGAAGTTTGAAGATTGGTGAGTCACAATGTTCTGAGGACTAAGCCTTTATTTCATATTTTCTTTACATCTAAGTTTTGAACTTGATGTACGGGTTACGTCTCGATCACTCCTTTGTACTAGATGGCTTTTGAGATGTTGTTAGACTTCGTCTTCATTATATAAAACTCTTATGTTTTGAAATTGTCTCTTAAATATCTTGATTTCTAATATCTTGTATGATGCATGCTAAGTGGCTTGTATGAGGCCTCTCGGGGTCTTAAATGCCATGTTACACCTAGGGTCTACCTTGGGTCGTGACAATAACTGTTATTATTGGAAACTCAGCTAAGGGAAAATGTTGATCCCATCTAGCACCGAAATCAATCACACAAGCTCGGAGCATGTCCTCCAATACTTGCATCGTCCGCTTTGACTGACCATCTATTTGAGGATGGAAGGTTGTACTAATATCTAATCGATTAACCAAACCATGTTGCAAAGCCTTCAGGAAATGGGAAGTGAACAACGAACCTCGATCAGAAACAATAGAGATCAGTACTCCATGCAATCGCACAATCTGATATAAAGGTTAGCTAACTTTTCCGCCATATACTACACCTGAACTGGTATGAAATGGGCGGCCTTGGTCAACCTATAAGCAGCTAGCCAAATGGAGTCATAACCACCCAAAGTGGTAGGTAGTCCCACAAAAAAGTCCATATTGATCCACTCCCACTTACAAGTAGGAATAGACATTCTCTAAGATATACCTCCAAGCCGTTGATGCTCACACTTAAGATGATGACAAGTCAAACACCTCGAAAGAAAGTCTGCAATATCCTTCTTCATACAACACCACCAATAATGCTGGATCAGGTTATGATACATATTTTCCACATCCAAATGGATGGAATATCAGGAATAATTAGCCTCCTTAAGAATTAGTGTAATCAACTCACCCACCTTGGGAACAAAAATCCTACCTCCAATACGTAAGACACCATTAGAATCAAGGGAAGCCTCCTTGGCTTCCCCTCTCATCACCTTGTCTTGAATGAGACACAATTTTTCGTCATCAAACTGGTGCTCACAAATCCATTCAACTAAGGAAGAACAAACCTCAATAAAAGCAATCAAACCACCTGTCTCATCAGAAATCCATAAATGGACGAGACTCTTGGTCAACCTCTAAACATCTCTAGCCAATGGTTTCTCATCCACACTAATGTCGAGAAGACTTCTCATGCTAGAATTCTTCCTACTAAAAGCATCAACCACCATATTATCCTTCCCCAGATGTTACAAATGGAGATGTCATAGTCCTTCAGTAGCTCAAGCTATCGGCGCTGCCTCAAGTTCAGATCTCTCTAAATGAAGCTATACTGAACACTTTGATGGTCCATGAAAACCTCACAATGAACCCCATATAGATAATGTCACCATAGCTTAAGCACAAATACTACGGCTGCCAACTCCAAATCATGGGTAGGGTAATTCCTCTCGTTGGCATTCAACCATCTAGAGACATAGGAATCACCTAGTCTTTTTGCATAAGAGCGCCACCTAATCCGGCCAGAAGCATCACAATAAATAGTGTATTCCACACTCTCCTTGGGTAAATTCAAAATAAGAGTCGACATCAATAAGGTCTCTCTAAACAAATCATTGGTAAAAGCCCGCAATACACACAAAATTCCAGATCTCAATCTTGTCTGGATCTATCTGAATACCCTCTTTAGACATAACGTGTCCCAAAAATGCCACAGAATCAAGCCAAAACTCACACTTCGATAACTTGGTAAAACTCTTATGTTCCTTCAATCTCTGGAGTATAATTATCAAATGTCGATCGTGATCCGCCTTGGTCTTGGAGTACACCAAGATATCATTAATGAACACTATCATAAAAGAATTAAGATATGATTGGAACATCGCGTTCATCAACTCCATGAATGATGTAGGGGCATTAGTCAAACCAAAAGACATCACAAGAAACTCATTGTGCCCATAATGGGTCTTAAACTTTATCTTAGGGATATCTAATTCCCTAATCTTCATCTAGTGATAACCGGACCTCAAATCAATCTTAGAGAACAGAGATGCACCCTGAAGTTGATCAAACAAATCATCAATACAAGGAAGAGGATAATTGTTCTTCACTGTCACTTTGTTGAACTGTCGGTAATCAATGCACATTCTCATGGATCTATCTTTATTTCCACAAACAACAGATGAGCACACTATAGAGAAACACTAGGGCAAATCTCACTTAAGAAATCATGTATCTGGTCCTTCAATTCCTTTAACTCAGTTGGAGCCATACGATAAGGAGGAATAGAAATGGGTTTGGTGCCCGGATCTAAGTCAATGTCAAAATCAATATCCCTATCCGGAGGAACACCTAGAATATCCGTAGGAAATATATCTACAAACTCTTGAATGATAGACACATAATCCATGGGAGATGGTTCAACGTTAGTATCCCGAATGAAAACCAAGTAGGACAAACATCCTCTATCAACCAAGCTCTAAGTTCTAATGAAGGATATAACTTTGCAAGGGTAAGAACCATTTGCACCCGTCCATTCAACTCTCAGGAAACCCTGCATTGCAAAGGTCTCAGTCATAACATAAAAATCAAGAATATCATGATGTGGAGAGAGCCAAACCTTACCCAACATAATATCAAAGTCTACCATCCCCAAAATGATCAAGTCCACCCAAGTATCATACTTGGCTAAAGAAAAATGACAGGATTGATACACTTGATCTACCTCTAAGGATTCACCCACTGGTGTAGAAATATGAATAGGCATAGGGATGAAATCAGACAACATATCAAATCCAGCAACAAAATAGGTAGACACATACAAGAAAGTAGACCCAGATCAAATAATACAGATGCATGTTGATGGTAAACTGTGACGATACATGTTATCACAACATCAGAAATATTAGCCTTAGTCCTCCTTAGAAAAGTATACACCGACCCTCATGACCTCCTGCAAAATGAGTAGAACATTTACCTCCACCCTGTGGAGCTGGAGTAACCCTACCTAAAGTCCTGCCACCTCTACCAAATTGAAATTTGCCTCGACCCCTAGTCGGAGGTGCTGAATCTTTAGCTGGAGAAGCTGAAAAAGAATGTTAGGACCCTGAATGAGTCTGAAAAGGACATTGTCACATCATATGACCTAGATCCCCATAAGTAAAGAAAGATCTTGGCATAGTTAACTATTGTTTGAAACCCAACAAACTACCATGGCCACCTTAGCGAGAACCATAATATCCTCGGGTTAACTACCCACTCTCAGTCATTGACATAAAAGCATGAACTGGTCCATATCGTTGAAAGGAAATACTACCTCTATGTAAACCTCTGCCTCCATACGAGGCACCAGAAAACTGACCAAATGAATGGGCTCTCTTAGGCTCCCCAAACTCCTCTAAAACCATCAACTCCGCCTCATCGGTGGTTCTCACAATGGACTTGAAGAAAGCCCCCTCTTTGAGCACATAAGATCTGACAAAAAAAGTCAACCCTCTCACAAACCTGCAAACTCCCTCTGCCTCATCAGGAACAATAGTCATAGCACGCCTAGAAAACTCACAAAAATGGGCCTCATACTCGGTCATTGACAAACCGCATTGAGTCAAGCTCTCAAACCTCACATAAATCTCTTCTCTCATGCTCCAAGGAATGAAGCGGTCCTGGAGAGAACTAGAGAACACATCCCACTCTATCGGTGGAGATCCAACTGGCCTAGACTGACAAAAGTCCTCCACCACTCTCTGGCCCGACCACGAAGCTGGAGTGAAACAAATCAAACACCACGAGCATCCACCATACCAACTGTCTCAAGCATCTCATGGAAAATAGTTAAGAACCCATAAGCATCCTCGCTCTTACCACCCTGACACTGGGGTGGTTTCATCTTCTGAAACTTCTCATAACACTTATGATCAGCCGCTGTCAAAATAACCTTGTGAGCAATCTATGTACCAACAACTGGTGCAGGAACCACTAGTGGCTGACCCACTTGAACATGAATACCTGGGGTATGTGCTCCTACCCTCTTATGAGCACTCTGTGGTGTACCTATCGCACTACCCTGAGAGAGGTTCTCTAACACACCTAGCATCCTCAAAAAAGTCTCCTGAAACAAACAAGTTTCAAACTCTAGAGGAATCTGGTCCTCAGCAATCTCAACATATGGCTCAGGAGAAGACTCTCTAGCTCGACCTCTGGCTCGTGCCGCTACACAGGCACGACCTCTATCATGTGCTACTCCATGATAATGACCTTTAGTTCTCAAGATCTACCTCTATCCCTGAATAGGGTCTCAACAACAGCCTCAGGGACTGCCTCCCCTCTACCACTAGAAACATAAGCTCTAGTCCTCGGCATCTGCCAAAACAACATGTGGTAACTCAGCACTAGTGAATGTAACCACGCAGGACAAGAAAGGATGAATGAAAGGAAGTTTCCTAAAAATCTTTATAGCTTCCTGAAGATAAGTACTGACATCTTAGTACTGATTCTGAAGACTCTATTTAGACTTAACTTGTACACACGTGATACTTATGAACTTGAGGCTCTGATACTATTTGTCACAACCTAAAAATGGAATTGATGGCACTTGTCTATTACCTCCAAGACAAGTCAGCCTCAACCCAACAAAAATAAAAGAAATGCAGAAAATAATAAAGCAAGAATTGGAAAGATAAATAAAAATCTTAAATGTCTTTGCTTCTCAAGTAGAACAAAGCATGAAAAAAAGGAAAAATGGCCCTCCAGTATGACAAGTATCTACCTCTCAAGTCCTTCACAAGCCTAAAAAAAGAGAAGAAGAGTGATCATGCTAAATCGGGATCGGTACCTTCACATTTGTAGAAGCAAGTAGTGAGCACCAAAAATGCGGTACACAACAAGCACCATAATAAATAAGCATCTAGCTAGAAATTGAATACCCTTTACACTCCAACCAAACCTCATCAAACCACAACCTGCACAAAAATCAACCCAACCTAGAAATTATACAATACACGACTCACAAGGCCCAATGTCCATAGTTTAATAGTCACAATCAACAATCAAATGAATCAAGTAAGTCATTATCAAAGTCAAATAGTTCAGTCACACACAACAAGTACATCAATCTCAAGTAACAAGCAAGTCACGCATAAGCATCGAATGCATCAAGTCACAATAATCAATCTCTTGCCGGAATTATTTCCCATCAGCACAATCTCACTAGCTGAAATTATTTCCCATCGTCTTTATATCATCTCACTAGACGGAACCATTTCGCATTAGCCTTATATCAAATCACTAGCCGCAACCATTTTCCATCGGCTTTATAAACACTTGTTGGAAATGACCACAACATCATAGCACTCACCGGTAAAGACGTTTGTATCATAAATCATCACATGTCATTACACTGTTCACAATAAATGCACACAAAAAATATCACACCACATGGAAGAGATAACAATTCACACCATTAAAGTCCAAATTAATGCTTTCAAGTATTTCATCAATCAATCAACAAGAGTCGCAATAAGGCAATTAATAACATCATATTCATCACATAGCCTTTTTTCATTTCAACCCCTTTTTATTCATTTAGTGTATCAAGTGGACAATTAAACTGTTCACCGCATCCCAATTACTCCCAACACATAGGCAACGAAGGAAGTACACAAATCCTACTAGAATACAAGGTTTAGAAGATCACTTGTCTTAAATCAATCAATATTCACTCCAAGTGTTCAGTCTTCTCCTTCCGAATCACTTCTAAAGCCACACAATCTATACACAAGCAAGTATTCACAATAAATTTCCAGAAACAACAATACCCAAATCAAATCTCTTAAAAAGTGGGTCAATCAACACAAAACCCAATTTTGAAAGTAAGGTTTGAATCCAAAATTTAATACTTGAAAACATTACTAAGGCTTTAGGAACTCATTGGGGAAAATCAATTAAAAATCTCTATTTTAGTTAAGAACTTGATTTTTTTTTAAAACCTCATCATTCACCAATCAAAATCTCATATTTTAGTGTTTAAACCCATAAATAATCAAAGGGAAATGAAGCTTTATGATGATAAAACCTTACCCAAATGATTTAGCACAATAGAACCTTTCCAAAATCGCCACCAAGGGTTCCCTAAGCTCAAAAACGGAAAATGGGGTTTAAACTCCAAAAATGGCAGGTAAAATCCCCTTTTAGATGTCGCAAAAGAGACCAGAGGTTTGCTTAAACAAACACCACAAAAATCTCGGGCATCGCAAAAACTAACGGCCTTCGCTAAAGCACAGATCCCTTAAGCGACAAGTCCTTTACTTAAGCGGAGGTCGCTTAAGTGATGGGACATTCACAAAAGCGAGGCCTGTAGCACCAAAAAAAACAACCAACTCTCAAAACATCGAAAAGACCCTTGGGATTCATTCGTAACCCCGTGAATATAAAAAAACATATCCAAATCAATTATACTAGACATTTCAGACTCAATGCAACCCTCAAAACATGAATTTGAGGTCTCCTTGACTTGACATTTGTGAAAACCAAAATAAATTAACTCAATGCCTAAAAAGGCTAAAATTAGCTCAGAACCTCTTAAAAATCAACAAAGACCTTACTTAGACCTAAAAGCATCCTCTGAATCCAAGGAAACTCTCAAAATTCTGATCCAAGCATCTGAACCCTGAATGTTGACAAAGTCAATCCAACAGCTAAAATTCCACAATTTCATAACTTCGGACCTCAGATCCTCAAAAAGACTCGAATTCAAAATTGACAACTCTCACAATACATATTCCATATGCTAGGACTAATGGAATCGACGAAATTCCATTCCGACACTCGAAACTTCAAAAGACATCAAAAACCACTTTCTTAACAACTTAGCCTTTCAACCTCAAAACTTACCAAATTCTTAACTTTTAACTCAAAGTTCAAAATCAACTTTTCAAAACTTAATCATAGAAGAATCGTGATCAATCACGGGAGGGTAAAATAGTAAATTCATATTTTTTTCCGAAAATGACCGATCGGGTCATTACAGTTAATCAAACATAACTCTTATAGTCAATTCTTCAAATCTCTTAAGATGACAAGATCTCCATGTAAACACATATTCTCAACTAGTAGCAAAAACTAAACAAACCAACAAGGTCTATATATGTGACATCCTACATAAAAACAAGCCCAAAGCAAATATGTACATGATGTTGGCCAGGACAAACACTAGAATGTCATCTAACAATCAGGTCGACAAGGCCACTCCAAACATACTAACATATACCATAGGTCTACAAGCCTCAAAGAGTGTCATATTAATAGTATAGCCAGGATAGGGCCCCAAACAACATGTTATTATACATGTTCAACTACGACTCTAATCCATAGACTCAAGATCTCCAGAAGGAGAGAAGCCTCTTAATAAAATGTATAACTAGGCAATTGTGTACTGTAGAGGCCTATCTGATCCCCAACCATAACTTGTAGTATGAAATATGTAGTCTGCAACAACGAGATATTAGTAAAAATAAAATATACTAGTATGTAATGCATGAGTAAATATACACTCAACAAAAGACAAGTATAAAAGGTAACTTGAAACCTGAATATCACATCGGGCATATACATAATTACTACTAGTTTATAGAATGAAAGCCTCTTTGTTCTGTGAGCATCGTCAGAATCTCGGAGGAATAATGTAATAAATGTGAATTGTCAAGGATTCGAAAGTAAGAACATATTTATACTTCATGTATAAATGAGCATCATAAAATACCCATAAGTAATACAACAAATAGGAATTGTCAAGGGCCTATAAATACAATAGAACAAATGAGAATAATCAAGGGTCTATAAATAGTACAATTGGTGGACATTATCAATGACCTATAAATATATAATGATTGTCGCAGTCATTTACTTTATTTTGTGTTTATATCTTGTTTTTCACCTTTCCATAACTTGAATTTTGTGTATTTAATGTGTTGGAATTGGTGCCATACTTCCCGAGGTGGTCAGAAGAGTTTTTCGTGAGTTTCCCCATTTCTAGAGCTTTTATGTTGAAAGAGTTGAATTTGGTCAACATATGGAGAAACAATCATCATGTAAGATTTATTTAAGGTCCACCGGATTCAAAAGGTCCATTTACGGTTAGAAGCATTGATGGTTTGTGTTCTAAAACTTTTGGTGTGAGTTTGAGCCATTAGGCGAGATATTGGAAACGTTTGGCAAAGGCTTGACTTCGGTCACCTTTTGGTAAACGGGCTTAATCAGCCTATCCCTAATAACCCAAATTGAATCAAACTTCCCCAAAGGTGTTGGGGACTTAATCCATACCTATTCTTTCTCACTTCCATTCAGAAATGGGTCCCCGTTGAAGAGTACTTCCCAACTTCTGATGTGCATACTTTACTTCCAAGTAGTTTTGACACTTAGCCATAAAATCTACTATGCTCCACTTCATTCAACCCTACAAGTAGAGTTATATCAGGTAATGAGAAACTTGGTTGCACCATGATGTACAAAGTACTTTGATCTATGAGTCTTTGTAAGGAGAGTATGAATGGAATCACAAATATGGGTCACATAAACTCACATTTTATACACAGAACACCCTCACCATCAAGAATGGACTCCTTGGCCTCACCTTTCACCACCTTATTACAAATATTTCCTAACTGGTCATCTTTAAATTTCTAGCCTTAATTTGATCCACAAAGGTTTGCTTTTATGTTTTCTATAAATCCACCATCTTTGGATATCTTAAGTTGCATCAAATTGTTAGCAAAATTTTACACCTCCTCAGTCAATGGACGTCTCGTAACCTTTAGATAAGCCAAACTACCCATGTTCTCGTTCTTTTGCTTAATGCATCACTACATTAGCCTTATTCGGATGGTAGAGAATAGTCACACCATAATGTTTCTATAGCTTCATCCATCTAGGATTCCTTAAATTAAACTTTCTTCATAAAGATATGTTGCATACTATAGTGGTTGGTAAATAATTTGCAACAAATTCCATACAAGTAACTTATATTAAGTGCAAATATCACATCTGCCAACTCTAAATCATGAGTAAGATAGTTCTTATCGTGCACTTTCAACTTTCTAGAAGCATAAGCAATAACATTCTTTTCCTACATCAAAATAGAACCTAACATAAAATGTGAGGCATGTAATAAACAATAAAGTTTTTATCCTCCACTAGAAAGGGAAGAATAGGAGCGATGGTCAATAATTTCTTGATTCACTGGAAGCTATCCTCACATTTTTTAGACCAAAATAAACGAGTCATATGTGAATAAATGGAGGCAAATCCCTTCATGAACCTATAGTAGTAACTAGCTAACCCCATAAAGCCACAAATCTCTGTTATAGAAGTAGGTCAAGTCCAATTATTAATTTCCTCTATCTTTTGCGGATCTACCATAACTCTTTTTTTCAAACAACATGACCTAAGAAAAAGGCATTGAAGATGACCAGAAGCCACACTTAGAATATTTAGCATGCAGTTGTGTCTCCATTAGCGAACCCAAAACAATCCTCAAATAGTCCCCATGCTCCTCTTTACTCTTAGAATAAACTAGGATATTATAAATAAAGATAATCATAAAAGAGTACATATAGAGATTAAACACCCAATTGATTTAACCAATGAAGGCATGTGAGGTGTCGGTCATCCTGAAATACATCATCAAGAACTCATAGTGCTTATATTGAGTCTGCAAAACAATCTTAGAAATATCTTTAGCCTAGATTTTTAAATAATGGTACCAAAACCTCAAGTCAATCTTAGAGAATACTGAATCACCTAGTAACTAGTCAAAAGAATTATATATCTTGGGCAAAAGGTACTTGTTACGAATCATAACATTATTCAATTATCAGTGGTCTATGTACATGCACAAACTACCATCCTTATTTTTAACAAACAATATAGGAGTGCCCCGTGGAGAAGAACTACGGAGAATGAATTCCTTGCTTAGATATTCCTACAACTAAGATTTTAGCTCTCTCAGCTCGCTTGGTGTCATTATACAAGAATGAATAAAATAAAATGGGTGGATGACTTTAAATATATATATATATATATATATATATATATATAAGTCAATATCATGTTCTGGCATCATGCCAAGCACATATGAAAGACATCTAGGAATTCACATACCATAAAAAAGAACTTTATGGGTAAGCCTCTATGCTAGTGTTCCGAAAATGGGCTCAGAAAGTCAAATACCCCTCCCAATTAACCTCTTAGAATGAATGAAGGAGATGAGCTTCATAAGAACGCAAAAATAATCACCCTTCCATTAAAGCATAGCTATTTCGGGCATTGCTACAGTTACTGCCTTTGCATGACAATCCAAAATCTCATGGTAAAGAGATAACAACTCATCCCCTGGATGATGTCAAAATACACCATATCAGGGATCACTAAATCTGACTAAGTCATGTACCACATAAACTTCACAAAGCAAGAACGGTACACTTTATATACAATAATTGAATCACCAATGATGGCAAGTACATTAACAGAGGTATTAAGGGAATCAGAAAACATGTTTATCCCCATAGAAAATCTAGCAGACACATATGCAAAATTAGATCCATGATCAAATAAAATAGTGGTCATTTAGTTACACACAAGAATGGTACTTGGAATGATCGCTTCTGATGCCTTTTCCTCAAGCCTGCCTAAAAAGTATAATATTATGCCTAGTTGCATGTCTAAGTGTTGCCCCTACTGAGTTAGGTACCTCCTCGACATGTATAACCACCTCTACAACTAGCATAGTTATCACTTCTACACGACTGATAAGCACCATGCCCATCTTGTAGGCGACCTCTACCACCACTACAAGCCAAAATACATATGGTTGACCTAGCTCGGTGACCTTTGGACAATACCTACAAATGTGCCCAAACTCACAGCACACGTAACAACTACAATCCAAAAAATGTCATTGAGTTTGTGAGGATGTGGTTTGATAACCACTAGAATTATTATGAGGTAGATTGGTACTTGACAAATGCCCCAATTGAAACATGCACCATGGACTAAAAAGGAATGTGGAATATCTATGTTAACTTTGTCTCGTAGAGTAGGATCTGTTGAAGATGCCTACTTTTCTAACCTTCTTTTTTGTTTTCTTGGAATAACCCTCCTGCCTAATAGCCTCAACACTTTTAACGAAATTGATCACCTCATCGAAGGACCTAAAAGAGGATATCATCTTCTAGGTAGGATCTGCAATCTGCCTTAAGAACATTGACGAAGCGATGGATCTGCACTTTCTCTGAATAAATTACTTGTATGGAATACCAAGATAGTAAGTGAAATCTTGCCTCATAGATAGTCACAGATGTATCACCCTGCTTAATATTGGTGAACTCGTATATCTTCATATCCCTTAGAGTGTGTAGGACTTACTTCTCTAGAAACACTACATAGAACTAAATTCAGGATAGTGGAGGAGACCCAGCATCCCTACACTAAACATAAGCCCTCTACCACATTTTCACATCTCCCTATAGTTGGAAATTCACAAATTCAACCTCATATTTCTCTACTATTTCCATTTTATGTGGTCTTTCATAGAATCATTGATAGACTCTTACATATCCTCGCATGCAAAGCTCGTAGGCTTCATCTTAACAAAACTACAAGACAAGTTGGGCTCATCCCCGATCATTACCGATGCCATCACCTACTTGGAAATACATCTATCTTTGTCACCTCACCAATCTTGGGAGTCATGGGAACAATTTGTTACACTCTTGGATATTGAACTTTGGTAACTATAGGGATAGTCCCAGTACTGGCCAACCTAACCAAGAACCATAGTAGTTGTTTAAGCATATCAAGAAACATTTGAGTCGGAGGGACACCTCCCTAAACTAGAGATATCACTACTTTTATGTATACCACTTTTTATTTTGTTACCTTAAGAGAATCGTTATATAAGGGAGGAGATTTTGACCTCTCCCTAGCCAGCATTACAGTGTCCTAAGGTCGTCCCTCGGAAGGTGCAACAACTCATCCTCTACCTCTGGCTCTACTGTATTCACTACCTCGTCCATGAACTACAACCCCATCGGCTATTGCGGGTATTTTTTTCTTTGGCATTGTAACTCTTGCTTCTCCTACATATATTATTATCATTTGTGAGAAAACAATAAATGGTTAGATACCAATTTAGATCACCATATACCAGTAGGGTTCAAGTAGTAGCATAAAGAAAAGATGAAATAGAAATTTTCTAATGTTATAAAGCCTCTCAAAGAAAAGTACAAATGTCTCCATACTATTCCACAAGATTTTATTTGACCAGTTCTTATACGATGAGATCAACAAACCTAAAGTTTTGATACCAACTATATCATGGCTTAAATATTCGTGAGTGATACCCACATTAACTCTCCAGTAAAAGATCCATCGAACCCAAATCTTAACCAGCACATACCATACAATTATAAGATAATGTTGGAAATTGAATCAAGTTTTCATTAATAAATATCAAGTCTAATATTGAATTAAAACATCTTCTAAAAGACTCCCCAATCATCGTATAGAAACTCTAACTCAACGAAGTCTAAATAGAAAATTTCAACAACTAATTAAGATATAGCATCTTAATTAAGAAGAGGGATAAGGACTCCTATGATGATCCTCAGTAGCCTAAAAATAGAGTACTAACCCTTGGATCAAAATTTTCTGACTACGCGAGAACTAAGGTTTCATACGAACTTCTGGAACATCGGGAGAACCTTCTTGGTCATGATGAGTCTGAAGTGCATAAAGTTGGTTTTGCTTGGGAGCATTTGAAACCAAACCACTTGGACCGGATGAAGGATTTGGTTGAGCCCTTCGGCTATTATCTCCTTCATTCTTAGCAACCGAATGACAATCTCTTATCTTGTGGTCCATTTTACCACAACCAAAACAAGCATTGGAACCCGCTAAACACTTGCCCTTGTACTTCTTTCCACACTTAGCACAAGTAGGCAATAAGGACCCACTACAATTTCCTCCTTGAGGCTTATGATTAGACACCCTATCTTTGTTGAACTTAGAAGGAGCATTGGAGGAACCTTGGCTGGAAAACCTTTGTCAAAACCTAGAACGAACATGTCCATTGGAACTTGAAAAATTACAATCACCGATTTTAGCCCTCTTTGCCTCCCTAGACCTTTCATTAAGTTTCTCTTCTTCGATTTGTTGAGCATGAACCATGAGACGAGCAATATCCATGTCATTAACAAGCATGGCGGTACGACATTCCTTAACAACCATTTTGGACACACCCTAAACAAACAAACTTACTTATCTTTTCCCTAGGATTGGTAAACATTGTGGGAGCATATAGATACAATTGTGTGAACTTCAAAACATATTCCTTCACACTCATACTTTTGTGACGAAGGTTGATGAACTCAAGCACCTTTTCCTCCCTCATCTCAAGGGGAAAGAACCTATCAAGGAAATCACATTTGCCTCCCTCATCTCTAGGGTAAAGAACCTATCAAGGAAAGCAACTTTGTACTTTTCCCAATCGAGAGGACCCGTATTTTACGGCCTCCCTTCTTTCCACTGGTTGTACCATATTTGAGCAACACCCTTAAGTTGATAAGCGGGTAACTCCACCTTTTCCATCGGCGTCACTCACATGATCATCAAAACCTTATAAACCTCATCAATGAACTCTTGAGAATCTTTCTCAACCCTAGAATCATGAAACTCTGGAGGATTCATTGAGTGAAGTCTGTCACTCTAGATGTCGTCGTACCCACATTTGGATTCACGGGAACCTCAACCTCCCTTTTGGCTTGGGCTGTCATTGCTTGGGCCAACACTTGAAAAGAAGCCCTAAACTCCGCATTAGTCACTTGCTTGGCCAAAGGATCGACCCAAACTTAGGAGCTTGAGGAGGAACTTCTTGTTCTGCATTCTCCCTCATATTCCTTCTAGCATAAGCTCTTCGAGTAGCCATCTCATGTAGATCATCGAATAAGGATTAGGAGAGAGAGATCTTATAGAGTTAAACCCCATCGCACGACTTTTAGAGTAGTGAAAAAAGTGAATTTTCCTAAACATCTTGTAGCCTCTCATTCATAAATGTGGTGCACTTCACACTTATGAACAAGACTCTACTCGACGTGGATTATGAGACTTTCTAAAACCTTTCTAAACCTTGTGCTCTGATTATCAAGTTTGTCACAACCCAAGGTACCCCCTAGGCGTAACATGGCGTATAGGACCCCGTGAGGCCCCATACAAGCCACTTAGAATTAATAACATAAGAAATAGAACCAAAGAGTTAAAGAGGAATATTTCAAGTCCAAATCATTTTATAAAAGTAAAGCGGAAGTCTAAAAGATTAGCCTCAATGTCATCTAGTACATAAGAGTCCATCCTCGAAACATAAGGACTCACCAAAAGCTCGGAATCTCCTCAATGAACTTTAGCCACGAAGCTGAAGACCCTGACTGTCGAATCCTACATTTAGGGAAATGTAGGCAAGAGTATGCGTTAGTACAAAATATGTACTAAATATGATAGCCATGCATAAATCATATGAAAACATGCTTAAAGAGAGATACCTTCATAAGATGCAATGACCAAGTTAAAACATGAGATAAAAGTTAGAAACATGAGTCATAAAACATGGTCAATGCACATAATCATCATCTTAAACATATATGAAATTCTTCCTTGAGGTAACCTTAGTTCATCATACTTGCTTGTGGGAAGTAGCCTTAACCGACATATAATACCATGAGAGCTATCATCATAGAATTCGGTGTCACCCACATTGAAAAGAGTTGTTCTACTTTTCACGGTAAGGACCATGAACTTCTAGCTTATGTGGATCCACTAGCTAATGTTTATCTAGACTATCATATGTTGGCACACAGTTATGGGACATGGGTAATTGCCACTTTTTCATTCGGTACTAAGCTTAACTTCCATGAAATAGTTCTTATTCATATTCATCATAGCTCTTAAAGGAACATGGGTAATCGCCTATTATCCTTACATCATGTGATATCGTTAATCGCCTCTTGTCCTTATATCATATGACATGGGTAATCTCCTCGTGTCTTTCAATTAGAGAGCATGGGTAATTGCCTCTTGCCTTAGCATTGGTTCATTTTAGGTAAGAAAGACTTTCAACCCAAGGAACCCTTATCATGTGAGAAACCTTTCACAATTTATGCTTACATGTGTATATGAGAAATCCATTCAACAACACAGCAATAGCAACATCATTGATACTTCACTCTCAAAGCATCTTTAAGACATTTACACCAATTTCATAAGAACATGCATAATTCCATAATTCACCTTTCATTGTTCAAAACCCACTTTCATTCATCAATATCTAGAAAACATGGGTTAGACATGGATTCATGTGAATTCATCATAAAGTCGTGTAATTTTATCAATTCACGCTTGATTTCATAAAACTCTTGTTTCATAATACAAGACCCACATTATATGCTCATAACTTGAAAAACATGGGGATTACATGGGTTCATGGGGTATCATCATAAAAAAATGGGATTAACTCAATTCATGCATAAGAGATCATAATTCAATCAATTAAATCAATAATTAAGAGAACCCATAACATTGAAGAAATACCCGAATTCAATTGGGGATTTCTAACTTTGAAAATTGGAGAATTTGGAAACTCCGTGAATGGAAGGAATCCATGGATGAAAACTATCATACCTTAATGCCAATTGCTTAACTTCAATGGAGGAATTTGAGAATTGACTTAAAACCCTAGGTTGATCCCTTCTTCTTCAAGCTTTTATAGAGAGAGAAATATTTTCAGAGGAAGGGAAAAACGACATAGTATTAGGATAAAATAATTAGAAAAAAATCCAAAATCCCTTAACAATTAAACTGCCGACACCAACGACTATGGCGACTTACGGACCGTGGCTCAACCGACGGTACGTCCTGTTAGTCCATAGTTTAGCACCAGAAACTAATATTTGGGGCCTTGATCGACGGACCTCATCCAGGGACCGTGGGTCCATCGATGGTCCATTGATCTAGGCCATGAATCTAGACCCTTTTTAGGGAAAAACTATCTTGCCAACCACGGACACCACCTACGATCCTTGGGTCGTTCCACGGGCCATGGATGGCACCATAGGAACTGGCACCAGATTCTTAAAAACTGGAATTTTTACCCTTTCTCCAATCCGAGGTATTACAATAGACAACTTATCGTTAACAAGTATAGTCACCATAAGATCAGTTATAATTGTCACACCCCGAGGCTACCCCCTTGACGTAACACGGGACCTAGGTTCACGAGTGACCCTAAGCTAACCCTGTCTCTGGCATATCATAAGCATACTATAAAATCACTAAATAAAACAAGTACTATGCGGAAGCTAATTCAATAGATAACTAAAAATGGGGAATAACCAACTAATCTGAATATATAAAATATACTAAGATTTTGGTGATACAGAACAATCACTCAAAAACTAAAGTTGAATCTACTACTATGTCTGAAAAATCCTCTAACTAGATAGAGCTGATGGGACATGCCCCTCAACTACTATGAGGGTACGCTGAACCCTAGTCCAACTCGGTGTTAAGCTTACTCCTAACTGAATATGTATATGACCCAACATAACTAAATTACTGACATGCAAATCAGAGAATGCACATTTATGTACTGATAATGTAACATTCAGAATCTGGAGCATGATTATCTGTTTAACTGACCTAGCAAGTATAACTCATGAACTAAAAGAAATTATACAACTAGGGTTTTGAGTTTCATGCAAGGAACTAAGCAAACTTTCCAAGAAATAAGCTAATTCGATTAGGAATACTATAACAACTAAATCACCATAATTTTCTATGGTTTTAGAAAACCCTAGGTCTAAATAAGATATAGAGAATCAAGAATCTGACTGAATTTTAGGGACCTAGTGGATGAAGGGAACCCACTAGTGAAATACCACATACCTGGTGACAAAATTCACGGAGAAATCTTTTGATTTTGGGGTTGGAACTAAAGAAAACCTTCTTTTTGTTCTTGAGGGGCTGGTCAACTCCTTCTTCTCTTTTTGCTCTAAGTTTTGATGAATTTTGGTGAATAAAGGTTTTGGTTAAGTTCTGACTAAATTACTAGGCTTAAATTGAGTAAAACAATGTAGTTTAGGTGTTAAACGGCGTAGTTTAAAAGTCCAACGCATAGGCGAAAAGACCAAAACAACCCCAACTTAAAATCTGACGGAGGCCGACCACAGCGCCACAGACGGACCCTCAAAGGGACCACGGCCCCTCAAGTGGGTCCGTATGAAGGACCACAGACCGTGAAGGGCACTGTGGTTCTTCACTTGGGCTGGGATATGCTGGCTCAGGTCCATGGACCCTCCCACGGCCCGTCATCAAGACCACTGCCCATGCTGGGCTCTGTGGTTTGATGTTTGATCCCTAATGGCTCTGCCTGGCTTCCACGAGCATTCCCATGGCTCGTGTGGTGGTCCACGGCCCGTGAAGGTCTCCATGGTCCACCAATGTTTCTATTGTCCAGGTTTGTTAGGCCTGAGGTGTTACAATATCTCCCCCTTGGGAACATTCATCCTAGAATGAAGTATAAACTAAGTGAGAATGGAGGGAAAGAGTTGTAACCCTACCACTGGGTACTAGAAACTAAAATCTAACTGAACTGAGTTCTAAGAACATGCAAATATACTGAAATGCAAGAACAACTGAAGGAACAAGATACTAAGACTGAATTTTCGCAAGAGTACACAGAGAGTGGAGAGGAATTATTACCTAAAGCTGAAATGGAATTGAAAGGAAAGAGTGAGGATACTTGGCCTGCATGGCTTCTTCTGCTTCCCAAGTAGCTCCCTCTACGGAATGACTCCTCCATAAAAGCTTCACTGAAGCGACTTCTTTATTTCTCAACCTACGAACCAAACATTCAAGAATTTTAGCAGGTACCTCTTCATAAGTGAGACTATCATTCGCAGCCACACTCTCTAATGGAACTATTGATGCTAGATCACCCACACACTTCTTCAACAAGGAAATGCGAAAGACTGCATGAACCGCTGCTAGTTTTGCTGCCAACCCTAACTCATAAGCCATATTACCAACCCTTTTCAGGATTTTGTAAGGACCTACATATCTAGGACTGAACTTCCCTTTCTTGCCAAACCTCATCACCCCCTTCATAGGTGACACCTTCAGGAAAACCCAATCATCGATTTTGAACTCAAAGTCCCTTTTCCTCACATTTGTATAGGACTTTTGATGACTCTGGACTGTCTTTAGTCTATCTATGATGAGCTAAACTTTTTCCATAGCCTCATGAACCGAATCTAGCCCAATCAATGTTGTTTTACCTACTTCAAACCAACCGATCAGAGTTCTACATCTACGCCCATATAGTGCCTCATACGAGGCCATCTGAATACTGGAATAATAGCTATTATTATAGGCAAACTCTATAAGAGGTAGGTAATCATCCCAACTGCCCTTGAAATTAATCACACAAGATCTCAACATGTCCTCTAAGGTTTGAATGGTACGCTCTGCCTGACCATCTGTATATGGATGAAATGTTGTGGTCAGATTTACCTGTGTACCAAGACCTTTCTAAAAAGATTCCTAAAAATGAGAGGTAAATTGAGGTCATCTATCTGAAATAATAGACAGGGGAACCCCATGCAACCTGACTATCTCATTAATGTAGAGTTTATCATAGTCCTCTGTAGAATATGTAGTCTTCACAGCCAAGAAGTGAGTTGACTTAGTAACTCTATCTACTATCACCCAAATAGAGTCATGTTGTCTGCGAGTACGAAATAAACTTGTGATGAAGTCCATGTTTATCACTTCACACTTCCATGTAGGAATTTTAATCTCTTGAGTCATACCTATTGGTTTTTGATGTTCTACCTTAACCTGTTGACAATTAGGACACTTAGCAACAAAATATTCTATGTCTCTCTTCATGCCATTCCACCAAAAGACTTCCCGTAGGTCACAGTACATCTTAGTGGCACCTGGATGAATGGAATATTTGGAGTTATGAGCTTCGGTAAGGATCTTCTTCCTTAACTCACCCACATTAAGAACACATAAGCGACCGTGGTAACGAAGCACACCATCTCCCCCTTGGGAGAAAACCTCAACTTTTTGTTGATGAACTGCACCCTTCAACTGAAGTAATATAGGATCACTATCCTTTTTTTCCTTAATCTCCACTACCAGTGAAGATTATGATCTATTCTGAACTATCACAGCACCATCTGACATGTCCGTAAGACCAACTCCTAAGCGAGCAAGCCGGTGAACATCTTTTGCTAATTCTTTCCTTTCTTTCTCAAAATGTGCTACACTACCCATAGACAATTTCCTAAGAGCTCAGCCACTACATTGTCCTAACCAGGATGGTAAAGCACATTCATATTATAGCCCTTGAGGAACTCAAGCCATCTCCTCTGACGAAGAACACATACTGAAGGCTCTTATGATCTGTGAACACATCTACGTGAACACCATACAAGTAATATCTCAAAATCTTTAGGTCAAATACTATAGTTGCAGCTCGAGGTCATTAGTTGAGATAGTTCTTCTCATGTACCTTAAGCTATATAGAAGCATAAGTTGTGACCTTACCTTGGTGCATCACCACACAACCTAGGTCGACCTTAGATGCATCACAGTAGATCACATAACCGTCTGAACCATCTGGCAAAGTCAAGACATGAGTTGTAGTCAACCTAGTCTTCAATTCTGAGAAGTTTTTCTCACATTCATCTAACCACTGAAATTTGACCTTCTTCTGAGTCAACTTGGTCAATGGGGAAGCTATGGATGAAAATTCTTCAACAATCTCCTGTAATAACCTGCCAAACCCAAGAAACTTGTGATGTCTATTGGAGAGGTGGGTCTGGGCCATTGCTTCACTGCCTCTATTTTCTGAGAATCCACTCGAATTCCTTCACTAGATACCACATGACCAAGGAAAGCAACTGACTGTAACCAAAATTCACATTTGCTGAACTTAGCGAATAACTGGCGATCTTTGAGAGTTTTCAGAACAACTCTCAAATGAGTCGCATGCTCCTCCTCATTCCAAAAATAAGTAAGGATATCATCAATAAAGATAATGATGAACAAGTCCAAATACTATTTGAACACCATGTTCATTAAGAGCATGAAAGTTGCAGAAGCATTTGTTAGTCCAAAGACATAACTACGAATTCATAATTACCATACCGAGTCCTGAATGTTGTCTTTGGACTGTCACTATCTCTTACTCTGAGCTGATTGTAGCCGAATATGAAGTCTATCTTTGAAAAATAACTAGAACCCTGAAGTTGGTTGAACAAATCATCAATCCTGGGGAGAGGGTACTTATTCTTGATTATGACTTTATTCAACTGACGGTAGTCAATGCAAATTCTGAGAGAACCATCTTTCTTCTTCACGAACAATACTAGAGCACCTCATGGAGAGATACTAGCTCTTATGAATCCCTTATCTAGAAGTTTTTTCAACTGTTCTTTCAATTCCTTAACCTCGCCTGGAACCATTCTATAAGGAGGAATCGAAATAGGCTAGGTATCTTGAAGGAGATCTATTCCAAAGTTGATTTCCCTTTCGGGAGGAACTCCGAGAAGATATTCTCGGAACACTTCTAGAAAATCATTTACTACTAGGACTAATTCAAGAGTTGGGGTTTCAGAGTTTAAATCCTTAACCCGAACAATATGATAGAAATACCCTTTGGAAATCATCTTTTTGGCCTTAAGGTAAGTGATAAATCAACCTATAGACACTGACCTACTACCCTTCCATTCCAAGACTGGCTCATTTGGAAATTGAAACCGAATGATACTAGTTCTACAATAGACTGAGGCATTATAGGAATGTAACCAATCCATGCCTAGATTGATATCGAAATCTATCATTTATCACTCTACAAGATCTGCTGACGTGATTTTATGAGAGACTGTGATATGGTAATTTATGTATACCCGTCTAGCTATCACTGGGTCACCAACTAGAGTAGAGACTATGAAGGGTTCTAAAACAGTTTCAGGACTGACACCGAAGTTTATTGTTATATAGGGAGTTACAAAAGAAAGAGTAGCCCCTGGATCTAACAACGCATAAACATCTAAATGAAAGACTCGTAACGTACCAGTGACCACATCTGGAGAATCTTCATGGTCCTGGCGAGCTGAAGGGCATACAACATGTTCTGGCACTGACCGCCACCTGTACCAGTTGACACACCCTGCTGAGTTGGGCGACCTACTGGTGCTGCTGGAGCTGTATATTGAGCCCTATTATGTTACCTCATTGCCCCTGCCTAGCAGAAGGGCAATCCTTCAACCTATGGCCAAACTGACCACACCCAAATCATCATTCCCTACCCGCAAGACACTCGCCCGAATTGTTCTTACCACATTTTGCACAAGTTGGGAAAGTCATGTTACCTGGCGTACTCCCTTAAGACTTAGAGCCTGATGACCTATATTTCTGATCCTGTCGAAACCTAGGGGATGGGGCACTAGTTGATAAAAGTGTTAGGGCAGTATTCCTCTACTAAATCTGTGAGTAATTTCCACCACCCAATTTCTTCTGAGAGTACTCTTAATTTCTTGTTCTAGCCTTCTTGTTATCCTTAGCCAATTCTATAAGCTTATCTCCCACAACCTGCTGAGCATGAGTCATAAGCCTAGAGATATTTATACCCTCCAATAGCATAGCATTTCTGCACTCGGTCTTCACTAAATTGGATATGCCAAACAAGAACTTGCTCATTTGTGCCCTCGAATTAGCAACCACATGTGGAGCATACATGGAGAGCTGAGAGAACTTCAGCCCGTATTCTTGGATCATTATTGAACCCTGCTTCAAGTTCATAGACTTTTGTGCCTTAGCCTTTCTCAACTCCCTTAAGAAAAACCTGACCAGAAAAGCTCCGGTAAAACACGCCCAAGTCACAGGAGCTGCATTTTCACCATTGTTGTCTTTCCACTGTGTGAACCATATGTGAGTCACATCCTTAAATTGGTAGGATTCGAACTCCACCCTATCATTCCAATTCACTTGCATCACCCCAAAGATCTTGTTGACCTCATCAATAAAGTTTTGTGGGTCCTCACCAACTTGTGACCCTAGAAACTCAGGCGTATTCATTCTAACAAAATCTCAAACCCTAGTTGTAGCTAGTCCACTATTAGTGTTTGCAGGCATTGGAGCCTGCTGATTGTTCTGGTTAGCCACACTCTGAGCCAAGAGCTGAATCGCATTCCAAAATTTTGCATTCGTAACCTCATGGTTCGAAACTGGAGGAACTGCATTAGCATTGCGTGCATTCGTATTCCTTGCATAATCTCTACGAGGAGGCATGATCTAAAAAGCATAATGACGGATTAGAAAGGATATCATACCCACGCACGATAAGAATAGCAAAGATAGTAAAGCTTTTCTTAAAACACTTCACAGCCTCCCTCTCAGAGAATGTGGTGCACTTCACACCCAAGAAAGAGACTCTACTTAGTGCGGCTTTTAGACATCCTGGGAATCTTGAACCTAATGCCTTGATACCAAGTTTGTCACGCCCCGAGGCTACCCCCTTGACGTAACACAGAACCTAGGATCACGAGTGACCCCAAGCTAACCCTGTCTCTTCATATCATAAGCATATTATAAAATCACTGAATAAAACAAGTACTATGCGGAAGGTAAATTAAAATATAACTGAAAGTGGGGAATACCCAACTAATCTGAATATATAAAATATACTAAGAGTTTGGTGATACTAAACAATCGCTCAAAAACTAAAGCTGAATCTACTACTATATCTGAAAAAGCCTCTAACTGGATAGAGTTGCTACGGAATGCCTCTCAGCTAACTCTAATAAAATTGAAAAATAAATAAAAAAGACTAGAAATGAGAAGCATGTATGTTGTCCTCGAAGTATGAGGAGTCACTACTGAAGCTGCTGAATGTGGACCGATAAATGATTTAAGTGTGATCTGGATGCTGAGTACCTCAACCTACATCATGAAAGGATGTAGCGTAGAGTATGCGACAATAATTGGAATGTACTGAGCATGCAGAATATAGATAATAACTGAAATAGATATATAAACTGAATAAAGCATAACTGAGCAAATGACATAAATTGAGCAGAATATATATATATGCTGAAATATAGCTGGAAACTGAGCGAAATACAATGACCAAGTACTAATCGTGAACATAACATGTTGAGAGTGAATGCTGAAGTATAAACTGAAAACCTGGTCAAATGCACTAGAGTCTAACTGTGGGAGCTACTATTAACCGATATAAAACTACATGAGCTAAATGTGGAGTCCGATGTATAAGCCCCATCGAGAGGACCCAATATACCTTGCTTGGGGTATATAGGCATGATTGGCGTGATCACTAAATCTGATGCCCACAGAGGGGACTTATACTCCTATGGGGGTACGTAGTTCTGGGACTATGAGGGTACGCTGAACCCTAGTCCAACATGGTGCTAAGTCTAATCCCAATTGAATATGTATATGACACAACATAACTAAAATACTGGATAGCTCAAAATACTAGCATGCAAATCTAAGAATGCACCTTTATGTACTGATAATGTAACATTCGGAATCTGGAGCATGATTATTGTTTTTACTGACCTAGTAAGTATAATTCATGAACTAAAAGAAATTATACAACTAGGGTTCTGAGTTTCATGCAAGGAACTAAGCAAACTATCCAAGAAATAAGCTAATTCGATTAGGAAAACTATAACAGCTAAATAACCACAATTTTCTATGATTTTAGAAAACCCTAGGTCTAAACAAGATATAGAGAATTAAGAATTTGACTAAATTCTAGGAACCTAGTTGATGAAAGGAACCCACAAGTGAAATCCCACATACCTAGTGACAAAATTCATGAAGAAATCTTTTGATTTAGGGGTTGGAACTGAAGAAATCCTCCTGCTTGTTCTTGAGGGGCTGGTCGACTCCTTCTTCTCATTTTGCTCTAAGGTTTGATGATTTTTTTGTGAATAAAGGTTTTGGTTAATTTCTAACTAAATTACTAGGCTTAAATTGAGTAAAACGGTGTAGTTTAGGTGTTAAATGATGTAGTTTAGATGTCCAATGCATAGGGGAAAAGACCAAAACGACCCCAACTTAGAATCTGACGGAGGCCGACCACGGCGCAACTGACGGATCCTAAAAGGGACCACAGCCCGTCAAGTGGTTCGTGGTTTGCTGGCCACTGTCTACAGGTTCTGGGAGGGGTCCAACCCTGAGCCCTACCATGGCCTATATGAAGGACCATAGACATGAAGGCCACCGTGGTTCTTCACTTGGGCTGGGGTCTGCTGGCTCAGGTCTACAGACCCTCCCACGGCCCGTCATCAAGACCACGTCCTATGGTGGACTCTGTGGTCTGATGCCTCAGCCCTAATGGCTCTGCCTGGTTTCCACGAGCCTTCCTACGGCTCATGTGGTGGTCCATGACCCGTGAAGGGCACGTTGGTCCACCAAATTTTCTGTTGTCAAAGTTTGTTAGGTCTGAGGTGTTACAATAACAAGTTAGAAAGGAGTAATGGACTTACCTTGATGATAAGAAGAGCCCTACCAGGTGAAAATTTCCACTCTCAACTGTTATCTAGAGTGATAATTGTTGTTGTAAGCCCTCACATAAGCCCTCAACATATCCTCTAAAGTCTGAATCATATGCTCTACTTGACCATTAGTTTGAGGATGGAAAGCAGTACTCAAATTTACCTTCAAACCCAAACCTTTCTGGAAAGACTTCCAAAATTGTGTGGTGAATTGTGCACCTCTATTTAAAATGATGGACATGGGAACTCCATAAAGTCTGACTATCTCGTGAATATATAACCTGGCATAATCTTTTGCCGAAAAGGTAGTCTTTACTAGCAAGAAATGGGATCATTTAGTCATCCGATATAAAATCAACCAAATCGAATCATGTTGCCTACGAGACCGCGACAACCCAGTAATCAAATCCATATTGATCATCTCTCACTTCCATTCCGGAAGATCTATGTGGTTTACTCAAAAAATATATGTAAAATAAGAATGACTTAGTTTTCGAAAAATCGATTAAACTTATGGTTTAAGAAAAATCGAATTTCCAAAAGAACAGAGTCGCCACTTAATTTTTTTTAGTGAAAAATCAAGAAAAAAAAGCTATAAGGTTTTCAAAAGATTTAAACAGATAAAATCAATTGAAAATAAAAGGGTTCAAAGTTCGATGTACATTCCGAGAAGGTGTTAGGCCCTCGGAATGCCCGCTAACTTGCGGTTGACCGACAATTTGACTTAAAATGATTTGACTAATTTTGAGAAATTTAACATAGGAATATTTAAATAAATTACAATATTTAATTAATTTTTGAGAAAATAATTAAATAAATGACACATTTTCTATTTTAGAGAAAAGAATTCAAATGACACATTTGGCTTGTGATACAAGTGATTAGAATTTTAATAAAACTAGATTAGTTAAAATTTATTTAATTCATTTTATTTTTCATTTTTAAAAAAAAAAATTGAACCAATTAAAGCATGAGACCATTTTAGATCAATTGATAAAAAGAGAACACACACAATTTTATTTTATTTTATTTTTTATTTATTTTTATTTTGGTTCATTTGAGAAAAGTGTTAACTTAAAACCATTTAAATAAGAAAAACGATTAAAGGAAGGGGCATTCAAAATATATCTTTTTTAAGAACAAAAGATTTAATTAAAATAAAATATGGCCAATATATTTGATTAGTAAGATAAAATGAATACAAACACAAATAAAAGAATGTATTTAAAGTAAGTCGATGTAAAGAAAATAACTTATCGTTTGGGGAATTTAATTAGGTTAGTTAACAATTTAAAAGTTAGAATCAACACACGATAAAAAATAAATAGTCATAATTAAATAATTAAAGAGTAGGGAGAAATTGAATTTGGGCCCTACTTGGGCCAAATTCGCTGCTGATTTTGGGCTTAGGCTCAATTCTCGTTTTTGTATACACTGGTTGTATACCAGCGTATATCGTATGAATCCAGCCCATTCTTTTTGTATATAAGGTTGTATACAAAATGTATACAACCTAATTCAACTTCCAGAACACCTGTTTCAATTTTTGGACCTGTATATCACTGTTTTTTCCGTGTATACTTGTGTATACAGCTGTATAGGTCATGTATACTGCCCTCCCTTTGGGCTTTTTTTTGGATCTGGAAATCCAGTTTCCAGCCACTTGTACCACTTTCCACCTGTTCGTCAATTTCTTTCACTCGAAAACGGGTTGACTCGATCAAGAAAATGTGATTGGGCCTCTAAGGCCCAATCAACAAAATGCAAGGAAGAGTCCGAAATAGACCCGGATGGCATCATATGCAACAAAAGTAAAAAATATAAAATAAGGATTAGTAATCGAAAGTAGCAACTCGAAGCTGTAGTTCCAAACAGTAACAAGGATTCACCAATTTAGGGAAAACAACAATGCATCCAAGGGAAATTTCAAGCAAAGCAAAATAAATTGGAGTTGAATCATATAATATAACAGGCATTTGGCAGTATATGGCCTAAAAAAAATCACTACACTTTGACAAGCAAATAAACACAGTGGACAAAATATAAAATCTCTATATGGCCGCTTAACAATAAAAACAAACAAGGGAAAAAGTTAGACTAACTGATATTTGCTAGCAAAGAAAAATCAGTAGGATATGTCCTCTTATGAATTCACCTAGCTAAATCAGAATGATGAAAACATGCTATTAAGATGCTGCAGGTGGCGAACAAAATGATCAACTTATAAGCACAGAGGAAAATTCAAGACAATATAATGGACTTAAAGAAATGCTATCAACTCATAGGAAGCGAGGTCGAATAAACGGAGACATAATACTAAGGAAATTTCATGCCAACCAATGCTTTATTGAATAAGCAGGAACTAGATTATTCTAAATCAAGAAAATCATGGAATGAACTTAAGCTACTGTAACAAGAGTCACAATCAATATCACGAAACTCTTTTATATTCATAGTCGAACATTTAGCCGACTAAGATGAATAAAAGAACCATAACAAATACCAAGACAACAACAAAACTAATCTCAACTATAACGGAAGAAAGGTAAGACCGTGGGAAAGATGACATGGACAGCCAAACAAGGAACAGAGCAAAAAAAAAGCAAAAAAAATAGCATTTGAAATATTAACCATGGCGGACAAATCACTAACCAAATCAAAAAACATCACAGACACGAGTGCGACTCAACACTTAAAGAGAGATATATGCCGATATTCAGCTTACATTTAAGCATAAAAAATATAAACAATTAAAATACATACAAGTCGAGAAGAAGGAAACAAAGCGAGATGAGGAGGAGCTTCTCCCCTTTAAGGGTGCAGTGAACGAGACGGTAGCGAGTTGGACGAACTCTTCCACCACACAAATTCGAATCTCGAGCAACTGACCACAAAATGCAAACCAAACGCAAACAAAGGTTCTCTCACGACTTAGGATTAGAGGAAAATATGTATAATTCCTTGAGTTTTAGGAGTCACTGTTTTAAAGAAAATCCAGCCCGTTTTTGACACTTAACCTTCCAACCGAAGAATCTCTTTTTGAAAAAAATTCCTCCTTCTCCCGAAAATTCCCCCCTTTTTTCTATCGGAAGAGGAGATATTTGTAGATGAGACTAGGGTAGAAAAGTGGGGGGAAAAGACTGATTTTTGGGCAAGGACTCATTTCAAAATTCAAATCCGAAAAAACCTTTCACCAATTTAGGGAGACACCCTTTTCTGAGCTCTTCAACCCCATTCCGAAAGGGGAAAGGGGTGAATCGATGCTCCGGATTGATTCACCTGTCCTTGGGCGCGACATGGCTCCATCGCAAGGCCACAAGGACAAATTTCGCGTGCAGGTGAGTGCCTTTTTGCTGCTGTTACAGCGATTTTGACTGGGTTTCTTTGATTTACTGCATTTTCTGGGCTGTACGCATGAGGGAGGAAGCGTAGGGGTGGGTCGGTTGCTGCTTGGTGTTCGTATTAGTGTTGTATTAAAAGGGAAAAGAGATGGGGTCGGGTCAGGGGGAAAAGAAATGGGCTGGGGCGTTGGACTGGTATTGTATGTTGTTGTATGTGTGTTGGGCCTGGGGGAAGAAGAAAGAAAATGGGGCTGGGAATGGGTTACGTATAGATAGAGATGGCCAGATTTTGGCCAAAAATTGTAATAACAATAATTAACAATTTAGTCAACAAATTAAAGAGGTAATCAAAAGAATTATTTTTTAGAAGATTCGGTTAGGACTCAAATAAGACAAATTAATATAACTAATTCGTGAGCTCTTTAATCTTAACGGAATAAAATAATTGACTTAACCACAAACTAATCGATTTTCATATAAACTAATTAATTCAAAAATCAAAAACTATAATTCAAATAAAAAATAAATTAATAAACTATTTATTTTAGCAAAGAAAAAATCTTTGATATGATTTTCAAACACTTATAAAATATACTCATTACGTATATAATTATATGAAATAAATTCATTATTCAAAGTACTATAAAAATAGACTGAAATTATTTAGACTAACCTTGAAACTATTTAAATTTTATAAAGCTAATTATTCTAAAACGTTTAGAAATTAAGAAGCTCGAAAATTAATTATTATTGGGGAGGGTCAAAATTGGGTGTCAACACTATGTTCTGAGCCATACCACTGGGCCTTTGGTGCTCTACCTTGACTTGTTGGAAATTTGGGCTCTTAACGACGAACTCTGCAGTACACTTCTTCATACTACTCCACTAATAGACTTCCCTCAAGTAACGATACATCTTTATGGAACCGGGATATATTGAATATCTAGAGCTTTGAGATTCCTCCAAGAACCTCTCTTGGAGCTCATCCACCTTTAGTACATACAATCTACCTTGATACCTTAACACACCATCTCCCCCTTGTTCAAAAGCCGTCACTTTTTTCTTATGAATATTTGCCTTCAATTTAAGCAAAATAGGGTCTTGGCCTTGTTTCTCTTTCACTTCAGACACTAGTGATGATGCAACCCTATTCATCACCACTACTCCTCTTTCATTGGAATCCAACAACCGAACTCTCAATCTTGCAGTCTGTGTACATCTTTGGCTAATTATTTTTGCCTTCCTAAACTTGGGCAGTACTGCCCATAGATAACCTGCTCAAAGCATCAGCAACAATATTAGTCTTACTTGGGTGATAGAAAATACTCATGTCATAATCCTTGAGTAACTCCAACCACCTCCTCTATCTGAGATTAAACTCTTTCTGACTGAAAACATACTGAAGACTCTTGAGATCAGTGAACACATCTACATGAACACCATAGAAATAGTGACGCCATATTTTCAAAGCAAACACTACAGTACCCAACTTGAGATCATGAGTTGGGTAATTCTTCTTGTGAATCTTAAGCTGTCTGGAGGCATATGCTATAACCTTACCATTTTGCATCAATACACAACCAATTCCAACTCTTGACACATCACAATACAGAACAAAGCCTTGTGTACCCTCCGGTAGGGTCAACACTAGGCCAATAGTCAACTGAGTTTTAAATTCCTGAATTTTTTTCTCACAAGCCTCAGACCATTGAAACTTAACTCTTTTCTAAGTCAACTTGGTCAACGGGGATGAAATAGATGATAACCTCTCGACAAACCATCTATAATAACCAGCCAATCCCAAGAAACTCCTTATATCAGTTGGAGATGTAGGTCTAGGCCACTTCTGCATGGCCTCAATCTTTTGAGTGTCAACTCGAATCCCTTCTCCAGATACAATGTGGCCTAAGAACGCCACAGACTCAATCCAAAACTCACACTTGGAAAATTTGGCATACAACTCCTTATCTTTGAGAGTTTGGAGAACTACTCTGAGATGACTGACATGATCCTCCTTATTCCTCGAATAGATTATAATGTCATCATTGAATACGACAAACATATCAATATAAGGCTTAAGCACTCTATTCATAAGATCCATGAACGTTGTAGGGGAATTTTTCAAGCCAAAAGAGATAACTAGAGACTTATAATGACCAACGACACTAACTACGGTTCGAGTGTCTACTATCATTGATAATATAGTAACCCAACCAAGGGTTGGGGTCGTGTCCCAAGGGAGTGGTTTTGAGAATTAATAGAAAAATAAAATATAGTTCTAACTAGTCGTAGATAAAGAAATTAATGATTAAAAATATTGTGAATTGAAGGGGGGACACAAAAGCGTCAAATATCAATTTGGGGGTTTTGTCCCAAGTAAAAACAACAAAATTAACAAGAAAATCAAGTATGGGGAAGAGTTCTTGGGGTGTGACCGCATTACAAGTTGAGATAAATGGTTGGGTACATGCTTTCGATAGGAAATTTGCAAGAAAATAGTGGCAAGGCTAAGCTTTAGATGGAAATAAGTTCCCTCTCGGGCAACTTACCCCGTTTCAAATGCGTTCCTCTCGAACACCCATTTGCCGCATGAAGACCAGCCTACGCCTTAACCCACTCACTCTCTCAAGCTGAGTGTTAGGATATGGGACTAGGGCTCACCCTCTCTGACTGAAACTCATGTCGACTCACTCCTTAAGCCATCAGTCTACTGGTCTTGGTTTCGCGACCTCCCTCTCAGGCAAGCCGAAAACACATGGGTGGCTTTGTATTTGCAACTACAAACTCATTAAATTAAACCACATCCACTAGGTGAAATTACCATTAAAATACATCTAACCTATCAGCAAGCAAGACCCAACAATAATATCAACACATATATGTTAAATCACACCCCAAGAATGGGGGTTTTTAGCCACACATCAAGAAATAATAAAATAAACCTAAAATGATAGTGAAATCAAATGGGTATAAGAAATTAAACCTTGATTTAAGCAAAGAAAGAAGAATAGATAAGACCCACTTCCAACTTGGGGAAGATGAACTCCTTTCTTCAAGTCTCCCAAAAATCCTCTCCAAACTTGAGAGTAAAAAAGTACTAAAAATTATATTGTCTAAAATTCTATACTAAAATTGTAATGCTAAAACTTCATACTAAGCTATAACTCTCAATGAGTATTTATATTTTTCAAAAATATGTGTTGCGGCGGATCGTTCGGCAACATTAGTCAGAATCGCCGATCAACTCAGCGATTCGCCGTTTTGTGTAGTTCATCATCGTCTTTCATCATCCTTCGGCATCGTCGTGCTCTGTATCATTGGGCGACATAGTACTTCTTCGCGGACCTTCTCGGCCATGCGCCGACTGCTCCATTTTTTTGCCGACTTGATGCTTTCCTTCAGGGCTCAGCACACTGGAACAAAAGGAGAAATGAGACCCTTTGGCGATTCACCAAGTGAACTCGGTGATCCTCAGACCTTCATTTTCTTGTTCTTTTCAGCCTTTTTGTTCCTTTTTGCAAAGTAGCGTCCATGCTTTCCTTTAAACTTCAAAATACCTGAAACTTAAAGGTTTTCATCATATATTGAGATAAAATAAGCATTTGAGGACACAATTCCTATTAAAATATAGCCCTAAATAAGTCCAATTTGTGTACTCATCAACACCCCACAACTTAAACTTTTGTTTGTCCTCAAGCAAACTCAAGTTCAGTCGTTCAAAAAGGAGGTGTCTCAAACAATGCGACACAAGAATCAACCATTAATGCACACAACAAATCTTGAAACTACTTATGCGGAGATTCAATTGTGTACTCAAAGATTCAAGTTGTGACACACCATTACCAAAGATTCTCATGCTCGCAATACTTGCTACTAATGCAAGTTCAAGCTCAACAAAAGTATCTAAATGCCCTAACACAAAGAATGATTCCATATTCACACACATGAGTTAATCAATTTAAGATCAGGAATCAGATGCAACGCTCACACTCAAAAGAGGAACACAATGCATGTTTTCACCCATATGTTTGCCTTTATTTTCCAATCGACTTTCGGTTCGGCTTTCTCAATATCAAAAAGGTCTTTTTTAAGGCTTGTAATGGGGCTGAGTGAAAAGATATGGTCATTTAGGCTCAGTGACTTCACCATCCTCGTGAGATGTGTTGTTCTCAAAATGTCCTTGTTCCTTCCCTTATCATTTTTTGTTCGAGTGCTTCTAACTCATCATTCATTCACTTTCCATGTATTGCTTGGAAACCCAATTCCTTTTGCACTTTTATACCAAAATTATTATTATTATTATATATATTATTATTTTATTATTTATTTATTTATTTTGAAGGGTTTCCAATTTGTTTTGCAATACCATGGGTTAGAGAGACTTTTTCTTGCACTTCTTGACGCCTCCTTTTCCTTGCACTTCTTGACTTCTCCTTTTCCTTTTCACCACACCCCCAACTTAGGCTTTTGGCCTAAGTTCACTATTCACTACATCACAACTCAAGAGGATTATAGGTAGTGGGGTTAAGTAAGGTCTAGGGTTCATCAAGGTTCTTCCAAAGAAAGGTAAGGCTCAAGGGGTGCTCAAAAGAGTTTCACACGCTCACGGGTAGGCCACAAAAGAAGTATATGTCAAATTGGCTCACACTCTTCAAAAGTTGCCTAAGATCATCTCAAGAGAATACCTTACTAAATCAATCAGACTAACGGGGTAAATTCTAAGTTTATTCATGCAAGGTTCAAAGTAAGCTCATCACACAAGGCATCGATACTTCAGTCAAACAAGACTACACACTTTCGCTAGTGTGCAACAGTCATTGTAAGAGAATCAATTTGAGAAATGGCTAATCACAACGAGATGCAAAGAGTTCACATATTGTCTACGCAACTTTATTTGGTCTCGTCGTAGCCGCACATTCATGTTCGTTTGATTGAGAGCACTATTCAAGTCATCAGTATTGATCAAAACTGAGACTTAAATTTTGCAAAAGAACAACAACTTTCAACACAAGTTGTGGCGAAAATTTTTGAAAAACATATTTTCTTTGGAAGGGTCAAAATTTGAATTTGCATCCATTAAAACCAAAAAGAGGCGCCATAAGCTCAAATATCCACATAAAGTAGTCTAACAATAATTTTAAAAATAGAACAGCCCAAATATACACAACATGAATCACAAATAGCACACAAAAGGTGAGCCTCACCCCACCACAATTAAAAGCAATTTGTCCTCAAATGCAATTAACACATAATCCGGAAAGCAAAATAAAGAAAGACAAAGAGGGAGATAAAGAGGGAATCCTGGATAATAGGTCACTTCATATGTCTTGGCAACAGTACTCCGAGTGACCACCAAACGAGCCAGCTCCACTGGATCCATGGGCAGGAGACTTTGCCAAGGAAGCTTGCACAGCAGCATCTATCATGATTTCTTCAGTCTCGGTTATGTCGTCCGTTGTAACTTCCTTAAATATCTCATCGTCAGTTTCTGCCTATGATTCAGGATCAGTTGTATGCCTCATTCCATCTTTATGTCCTGCAGTAGTCTGAGGCATTTTGGGCATATCTGGAATCTCTATTGTTCCAAAGACCATGGACACATCGGTAGACTTCATGTGGTCTATATCTTTTTGCAGTTCAGCAATGGCAGCTTTTAAAGTTATCACCTCCTCGGTGGATCCTTGTTGTGCTTACACACCGTTATTCTGACCATTAGGGCATCAATGGTAGTGCTCAGAGGTGTCACAGCATCAGTTAAGGAAATCCGGATCATTCCTGGAATAGAGGCCTCTAGGCGAGCAGCTCGACGATCAGCAGAAAGAGCCAACTGTCCCATCCGGAGTAGGGACGCCCGGGTGAGTGGAAGTCGAAAATCAGTAGAAAAAGTGGTGAGTCTTGGCGATCGTGTAGCAGCAGAAGAACCTGGAGAATCAGCGGGAGTAACAGTGGCAATGGATATACTTGAAGTCCCAGGGGTTGGAGTAGATAGAGGTGCCTCTGCCGGTGATGATTTTGTGTTTACTAGCTCCATCGATATTGCCTTTTCCCTTTCTGCCTGATCCTTAAGATACTCGGCTTCGATCCTCCGAATATCAGTAGAGGATGTGGGCATCACTTCTACATCCTTCTTGACATCTAGGGGAACCTCGGATCGTTAGCATAATTATGTGATCAAGACTGGAAATGGAAGTGAGGCTCTGTTTTGAACGCATGAGTATCTCTGAAGCAATGATTGTACCCAAGCTTATCTAAGTCTCTTCTATAACACAACCTAGGCAAGCTGCCTTGGCAAGGTGAAGGATCGACTCATTTTGGGATGGAAAAATTGTGCTGCTGATAAAACTGAACCAGAACCTTGCGGCTATTTTAGTTCTTTATTGTCAATCGGAACTCCTTTCGCCGCCCACTTTGGGGTTTTATCTGCAATTAATGGGGCTAACTACTCTTTCATCTCATCCAGCTTCTTTGTTCTGATCAAGTACTAGCAGTGATCCCCAATATTTGTGGGCATGCCCAAGACTGCATTGATTTCCTCATTATCACACATCACTCTCCTGCCTCTGAAAACCACATAGCTAACTTCTTTGAAGGCTGCTGCTAGTTGATTTTGCTGGGGTATTCGTGCACTATATGCATTGTATAACTCTCTTACCCAGTTTGGAATATAAGGGCCACGGGGTTTGGTGAAGATTTGGAACTTGTGGTATCTCAGACACTCCATTATCTCTGGGTATCTATCTATAACCCCGTCTATGGACAGACGCTTTTCTTCCATAATTTTCCTCTGCCCCTCAGCCTTTACTCGATTTATTGATTTAGGCAGAGGACCTTGTATTGGAGGTGCTAATACCATTGTCTGGTCTGAAACTGGAGGTGTAGTAATTGTAGGCTGGGGAGTCCTGGCCCTGGATGAGTCATTCAGCTTCTTAATTCGCCGCTCATCCCTCTGTGCTACTGACATATAATTCTCATCAGAACCCACCCCTTCTCTTTTAGATGGGTTGGTCATTTCTATAAAACCAATTATGTTCAGTGCTTGCATCTGATAATTCAAGGGCCTTGTGTTTGCCCTTCCCTTTTTCGCAAGTTATGGAAAATTTAGCAACTTTGCTTCTGAATGTATCTGCATCCTCGTTCATTGTAATCCCTTTTGTTCCACTTTGGGGTGGCTTGCTTCTTCCTGCAACTTTAGATCTAGTCATTTCTGCAAAGAATTTGAAAAAGTTAAAACAACTAAATTGAGTTTAGAGAAACACAATTACAGAAGG
>JAJOOS010000890.1:0-62596 GCA_029582725.1 Solanum chiquidenum | reverse complement strand
CCTTGGGACAGAAACCCAACCCTTGGTTGGGTTACTATACTATTGCACGATTCGTAGACACTTGTACTGGAAGTTGTGTCGTTAATTACAAATTTGCAAACATCAAAATGGTGCCACTGCCGGGGAGTGGTGTTACTTGAGAATTCTTAGATAAGTAGAATTCTTGTTCTTCTTAGTTGTAGTTCACTAACTTTACTTCTAGTTTTGTTTTTCGTTGAAGTTGTCCATTTAGATGAGCATAGTTGAGCAGAGTAGTGGCAAATTGGTTGAAATGAGCCAAGGAGTCCAAAAGGACCTCACGCTGACCGCACTGGCATCTCAGCTAAACGACTTGGCCACCAAAATCTCAGAGGTGGAACTCCAATGCAATAGCAAATGGAGGTACATACCCCCTCATGAGCGGAGGAAGTCTAGAGATGGGGGGGAAAATCGTGTCACAATGTAGCCACTCCTTACCATCAGCAGTCTAGTGGGCAAGTTGAAGTGTCCAACAGATAAATCAAGCAAACCCTTTCTAAGACTGTGAATGCTAATAGAACTTATTGGTCTAGGAAGCTTGATGATGCTCTATGGGCCTATCGCACCACATTCAAGACTCACATAGGTATGTCCCCCTACCAACTTGTATATGGGAAGTCTTGTTATTTGTCGGTAGAGTTAGAGCATAGGGCTATGTGGGCACTAAAGAAGTTGAATTTTGATTGGGGAGCCGCATCGAGTCAGAGAGTAAGTGACATGAATGAGCTTGATGAGTTTCGCCTAAGAGCTTGTGAAAGTTCAGCCTTGTACAAAGAGAAGATGCAGAAGTATCATGATCAAAAGATCGAAAAGCGTGAATTTGTTGTGGGTGATCTGGTGCTTCTATTCAACTCTAGGTTGGGCTTGTTTCCTGGCAAGCTCAAGTCCAAGTGGACCGGGCCATTCATAGTCACTCAAGTGTTCCTACATGGAGCAGTCAAGCTCGAGAACAACGAGGGAACAAGGTTCAAGGTAAACAGGCAAACGATCAAGGTCTACATGGGCAAAGAGGAGAATGTGCAAGAGGTGGTTGAGGCCTACTATCTTGATGAAGTCTGATTAATCAAGATGCCTGCATCGTGCCACGACGTTAAATCAACCGCTTCTTGGGAGGCAACCGAAGATGTACAATCTAGCCAACTATAGGTTTTTTCTTTTTGAGTTAGAAGTTTTCTTTGTTTAGTTGACTTTTTGTAACTTTAAGATTGGTATTTTATTTTTATTTTAGTGTTGTCTAGATATAGCATAGGGTCCGTGTCTAAATAGTGTCTAAAAAATGTAAAAAGAAAGGCCTAACGGTTGCTATATGTGCAGGGATGAAAAGCAAAATCTACAGAAAAAGGTTTGTTGCAGAGGTCTATGGACCCCATCGACGGTCTGTGGTTCAATGCACGGATCGTGAATGGTGTCCGTAGATCCCCAGGTAAATCCTCGTAATTTTCTAAGTGTTGAGTGACCTATGGATCCCATCTACGGTCCATAGGTTGACCCACGGCCCATAGACGGGGTTTCGTGGGTCCAAACCTAAGGTTCAGTCGACCCGACCCGGACCCTTTTTTAATAACACTTTTCAATTTTTAAATTCATTCCCCACTTCCTCTATTCCCTCCTAACCATTTCTAACCCCTCAAAATCCCCAAAATCCCTTATCAATCCCCCTTATCACTCCCATTTTCCATA
The DNA here is from genome assembly GCA_029582725.1 of Solanum chiquidenum. Classification (NCBI taxonomy): domain Eukaryota; kingdom Viridiplantae; phylum Streptophyta; class Magnoliopsida; order Solanales; family Solanaceae; genus Solanum; species Solanum chiquidenum. The sequence continues at coordinate 60,898 of JAJOOS010000890.1, read as the reverse complement.
ATCATTTCCCCCCTCTCCCAAATTTCCATTCTTCATTCTCCCAAATTTGATCACTCCCATTATCCCTTCCCAAGAAGAGTTCAAGGTCCGAGTTCAGTGTCACAAAGGTCTAAGGAGTTTTCGCATCACACAATCACCCACTTCTATTACTTGTAAGGTAAAAAAATTCAACTTAACTTTGAATTTAGGTATTCCTTGTTCAATATATGAAGTCATGAAGTGGATCTTGACCTTGGGTTGCTTTTGTATGAAAATAAATGATAAACTATAGTTAGAAACACCCTTGAGACGATAGAATGTGATTGTGTTGTCTTTGTAATCAAATAACTTTGGGTATATAGTCTAAATGGATGTTTCGATTTAGGGTTCCTAGTTTTGCATGCAATAAATGTTAAAGAATGAGTAATCGGAACCCTAGGGATGAGAAACTACCATAAATTTTGTTGAAATTCATGATTACACTTAGGTTGATTGTTTGAATGGTTGAAAAATTGTTTACTTATGAAGCATGTATAATACCTGGCACAGATCTGACCCACGAGACCCCGTCTACGGACCATAGGTCGACCTACGGACCGGAGATCAGGTTCGTGGGTCTGGTGCACATGAAGAATTCACCAAGTGTGGAACCACAAAGGTGGACTATGGTTCATATGTCAATCTACGGACCGTTCTGCAAATCCGTGGTTCCCATCAGAGCCAAACTTTTTGGGCCTCTGACCTACGGAGGGGCCCACGGACCATAGGTGGCCACTGAAGCTACTATTTGAATTTTTTTTTGTTTTTTGTTTTGGTTCGTTCTTGGTTCTAAATTTTGTTTTAGTGTGTCATTGGTCTATTTTGGTACTAACTAAGCCTCCACAGGTACTATGGCTCCTAAGAAAACACCGACTTGGGCACCTAAGGGAAAGTCAAAATCCGTGGCACCGACTTTTTGGCTAATTGATAAAGACAATGATGCGTAGACTGATCCCACATATGTTCCACCTGCCACCAGGACATCCCCCATAGCACCTCGCACTACCCAGAATCAATTCTGGCAGGTGACTTCCGACGTGGTCAGTACCCCAGTCTGATGAAGGGGATACACCAATTGGTTCACCAGCTGGTTTTTCTTTTGGCTCTGAGTCCGCTACTGGCTCCAGCTCTGATTCCGGCTTCGTATCTGGCTCAAGTTCACATGGGAGGACTGCCTCATCTGATGAGGCTACTAGTGCGGGGTACATTCCAGTTCCACCAAGCACCGACCCTGCTGCAGTTGATGAGGAGCCAAATTGGTGGTGTGTAAGTGGTCAATGCAAAATATACAGGGAAGCCCGGATGATGAATGAGAAAGAGAGGATGGATCGATTGATTACCGAGGAGCGTCGAGCTCTCACAGGAAGCCTTCATACTATGCCTGATATCTATGCACTCTTCAAGAGACACAGATACGAGTGGATTGGATGTAGCCCAGGGTCCTATAGTGAGGAGATTGTTAGGGAGTTCTATGTTTCCTATGAAGCCACCCTCCGAGGTTCCATTGACAGACGGGCCAAGCCCGTAGCCCAGCCTCCACTCAGGACTACACTAGTTCATGGGTTCTCAGTTGATATATCAGAGGCTACTATCCGTAGATTCCTCTACGGCCTGGGCCACACTCTACCGATCAACACGAGAGAATTTTATTACCGTTGGGACATTATGAGGAGCGGGGCATTCCAGAGGAATGCAGAGCAGATGGAGACACTATTGCGATGGTTGGACCATCACCTTGCTACAGACGGAGAGCGCGTCGAGTGGGTCAACAACCCGAGTGGCGGCATCAAGAAGGCCACTTTGACTTTTGTGGCAAATTCTTCTGGCTATTGGTGCGAAACAGAGTGTCTCCAACACAGGCATACAATGTTCTTAATTGGGACCGCGCAGTCATGGTTCCTGCCCTAGTTGCTGGGTTTGAGATGGATTTTTCCTGCATAATTATTGCGGAGATACACGAGAGGGCCTTCAAGGCCACCACCACTTACCCCTTACCATGCCTCATTTTTTAGTTGTGCAGAGACCATGGAGTGCCGGTTTGGCATTGTGATAAATTGATTCAGGCGACCAAGACCCTACATATAGGCCTGATTTGAGATGAGTCCAATATGGCCGCACCGTGCTGAGATCCACATGTTGAGGTGCCACCACTGGGAGAAGACTTAGTTGATGATGTGGAGCAGATGCAGGGTGAGGATCTTGCCCCTCCATCGCCTATTGAATATGCCCCGGCTTCTCATTCTCCAGCCACCAGTCAGGCCCCTAGCTCCTCTAGATCCACTAACTCCTTAGGGTTTGCGACAGTGCCTTTATCCCGTGTTCAGAAGATGGAGGCTCTGATGGCCACACTACAGCATCATCTGAGGTTGTGGATACAGCTAGTGATTGAGGATTCAGAGACTAGGGTGGAGCAGCGGATGGAGCACATGATGAACCGTAAGGTTCATCATGTCCACCAGCGCCTTGATGCTTTTGAGCTGTGTATCTTGGAGCATCCATTCCCACCATCGATGTTTCTGCCTTCCAGAAGGATTTAGCCGGTCTCCAGGCTGATCTTGACATTCTCCTAGTTCCACCAGAGACTGAGCCCGAGTCGTCCCCTACTGCACCGGTTAATGATATGCTGTTAGATGCTCTATTCAGAGATGAGATGCGTCCACCTTCTTCTTCCCACCGTGCTGGGAAGCGCCCCCGCTCTAGTTGGGCATCTAAGGACACTAAGGCTGAGAGAGCTCGCAAGAGGGAGTGCCATAAATTTGAGTAGGCTCGAAGGGCGTCTATAGTAGATGAGGAGACACGCCAGCAGCGGGCTAGGGAGGTTTGTGTTGGTGCCTCTAGCAGTGTGAGTACCATTGATGGTGTGGTGAGAGCAGATGTTAGCACTACTGAGGGATCTGAAACAGTTGATGCGGGCACTACTGAGGGTGACCCTATTGTTGATCCAACGGACTCTGAGAAACTGGACCCACCCGCTTGTTGATTGGTCTTCGGTGCTATGCACCACATGTTTGCTTCACCCGATCCTTTATTCTTTACTTTTTGTGCATTGGGGACAATTTCACTCTATTTTGTTGGGGTGGGGTAAATGGATTGTGAGTGATAGGGTGAAGTTTGAGTAACCCAACTCATAATCCTCTCTTGGGGATTTCTTGCATGTGTTCTTTTCCCTCAAGAGACTGTGTTAATTTTTGTTGAACCGACATGTGTTAGGATTGTATGTGTAGACGCATGTGAAAGAATGAAGCATGATGGCATAATTAAGAATAGAATGAAAAATGATACCCGTCCAAAATTTGTGATATGTGCTAAAATATGTAGGCTAGAATGAGTTGAATGTGTTGGCTATGAATATGACATTATAAGAACTGATTTGACCTCATGAATTAAGCTAAAAACTTGAACTGGGTAATCTGATAATGAAATAAGGTGCCAAGAGTGTGTGAGGATAGTTGAATGTTCAGACAGTTTTGTGCTAATCTAGAACTTGCCGCGTTGGTCCTGCTTGGATAATCTAGGCTAGAAGTTGTGAAGTGATCATAGGCCATTGTTCAAATTAGTCCACTTAAGCCTAAAATGATCTAACCAAATGGTAGCATTGTTCCCTTTTGATCCAAATATTTGAGCCTAAAATTGACCATTTCTTTTGATTTAACTAACTCACCTTCCCTTAAACTATTGTCGTGGCCCCGGTCCCTCCTTGGACATGTGCACCTTGACATAGGCCAAAAGCCTAAGTTGAGGGTGGCTAAGTCAAAAGTGACCTTGATATTGGCCCTGGTCCGACATCAGACAATGTGCACCTCAACTAATGCAAAATGCATAAGTTGAGGGTGACTACGAAAGAGGAAACAAAATTAAAAGAAAGGGTATAAAAGAGGTTAGTGTTGAAAGAGAAAAAAAGAGGATGTGACTTTGTGCGGAAAACAAAATGTGATAAGTGAAAGTGTGAAAAAAAAACATAAAGTGAAAGAAAAAAAATCATCAAGTGAAAAGAGAAAAAAAATAAGTGTCACAAAGTCAAAAGTCAAATCCATGTTGCAAAAAAAAGTTAAAGGGAAAGAAAGTGAAATGAAAAGATGCCAAAAATAGGTGAAGGAAGAGTTAAATAGCCAATTTAATGTCAAGGAGGGCAGAAAGACACTAAAAAGTACCAAAATGTATCACACTTGACCCTGAGCCTACGTTACAAGCTAGGAAAGTCCTATAGTGATCCAAACAACTAGTTTGGAGAGTCTAAGCAGTGAAAATAAGGGCAAGCCTATGGCATTGAGCACTAATTGTACTTGAATTACTTCTGAGTGTGAGTGTTGAATGAATCCTTGTACTCAAAATCATATTCATTGTGTGAAAAAAGAGGTTTCGTTTGAAGTAAGGGAACTAGTTACATTGTTGGAGAGTTGGTACCTTTGTGATTGTGAAAAAAGTGTATGTTGTGTGTCTATTGGTCGATCTTTGTCATATTTTGATCCGCATGAGTTAGCTTGTCGAGTCTAAGAGAAACGATTTACACTAGAAAAAAGGAGTTGGGATAGAAAGCTCTGTGATTGCTTGAGCTTGAATGTATGCGTCTACACAGGTGTCGTTTAGAGTTTTAGTGCGTCGCTTGAGGAAAAATAACGAATTTAAGGTGAGGGTGTTGATATACCATGAGTTTACGGTATTGTTAATACATTTCACTTAACTGTTGTGTGTGTCTAGGGAAATTTTGTATTAGAATTAATGTTTTTGGGTTATATTTGCAGGAAATAAGCTTGGATGAGGTTGAGAGAGACAACACCTGAATTTCTGCAGAAGGAGTCACCTACGGAAGTGACTTACGGACCGTAGGCCCAGTCACGCTCCGTAGGTTGGTGGCATAGATGGAGCAACAGGGAAGTCTTGACCAAGTGTGGAACCACGATGGCCATTAACAGACCGTAGATCGACCTACGAGCCGTTCTGCATGTCCGTCATTTGTACTAGAAAGTCTGAGTTCCAGTACCTGATGAAAAATTCTAAGTGTCCGTCAGAAAGTTGAAGGTTCCAACCTCTACGGAAAAAGTCTAAGTCTTGGGCTACCGAAGGGACCTACGGACCGTAGGTCGATCCACGGTCTGTAGGTTAGTCTCGTCGATTAAAGCCACATCCAGTAGTTTATTTCCTTATTTCGTTTCCTTTTTGTTTGGGACTATGTTTTCTATATTTAGGGTATGTAAACCTCTTTTTTGGGGGTTAGCCACTATTGTTTAACTTTAGTTCTTGGTGTTTTCTTGGGAATTAACTTGTAAACTCTAGCAATTTGATTTTCTAATTTCGGTTTATAAAGGATCTTGCTTTGAATTTCAATTGAAGATTTCGGATTTCCTCTACTCATTAGGTAAGTTCATGAATTTTTCTTCTAAAAATATGAATTGTGTTCTTGCTAATATGGGTAACTAAATCCACAACTAGGGTTGTGGGAACCATGAGCGATTAACAAAGTATGAATAATAACTAAGTAATTCTTGAATAGTGTTGTTGCATGCATTGATAATACTTTCATCTAGAGGTCTTTTTAACGATGGCCAACGTTAGAACTCGCCTTTTTACTACTTGCTGGACCAAGGAGGTAGTTAATAAGAAAAGAATTGTCAACATATATTTAGTGTGATACTATCTAATAGTCTAATGTCAATTGGTGTGAGGGTGAAAACTAAGCCATACATTGATGTGATGTTTAATATGAGGTAAAGGTAAGGGTTAGTAAATTATACACACATAGCCGGACCAAGGTGCAGGGTGAAATTCTCTATTTGCCGTACCAAGGACTTAGAGATACATAACTTACCACTTTGCATGTGATACGCTAGGAAAGGATTACTATTACTAGGATACCGCGTTATGAGTTTATGGGGAACACATACACCCTAGTTACTTTCTCTCATTGATAACAACTAAAGTTCGAATCTTGCTCACTTGTTCTCTAAACTACAATCGATTATTTGTTACACAAACCCCCCCCCCCCATCTTTACTTACTTGTCTCGGAAATAAGTTGACTAAACAAATATAATCATAAGTTAAGTTTAAGTATAAACCATATTCCTCGTGGGATCGACCCCAACCTACAAGTTGGGTTCTTTACTTGATAACGATCGCTTATACTTCTTTAGGGAGGTGTAATTTGAGCGTATCACTGCACACAAGACTTTTTTTTAAAAAAAAATACGCATCAAGGATTGTATCTGAACACATTGTGGCATTTAATAAATTTTATTTTTAAAAAAGAAAGGAAATCTTCTCAAACACGAACGACTATTGTCGGAGGAGGAGATCAACAACCGGAGTGTTCATGGATTTGTGTTCCCTCTTACTTAGTTATGTCATCAGGGATCTCAATGTATTTTCCATCTGTAGCATTATACTGTATGATGTTCTATACCGCTCTTTAAAGCACCAACTAAATCGATAGAAAGAGGGGATGGAAGATGTTCCTTGTTGATACTAGAAGTAGTTAAATATAGTTTGTTTGTTTTTTATATTTTGTTTGTAAAGATTATATTTTGTAATCAATAAGGTTGCTAATTTCCTAACTTTACACTGATAGTCATGAATGACCTTTGTCATTTTTTGTTGTAAATGTCATATTTTTGTAACTTATATTTATACCCTGTCTAATCATGACAATAGTTAAGAATGAACTTTCTTTGGTTTGACAAAAAAACATTTTTCACTCTTACTTTTATTTTCAAAAAAGACCGTCACATCTCGAAGAAAGGTCAAGAAGAGGTGTGACAGATCAGGGGACTCCGTTGGGGAAACATCTTTTTTAAGAATTCGAGCTTGGTATATTAACCTTTATTTGGCTATTTTTAATAATTGAATACATTTTGTTTTTGTTCTTAATATGTTATTTAATGATTTATTACTTTGATATTGTGTTAGTCACTAATTTTACAAAAAAAAAATTGCCTAGGAGCGTAGCCGCACACAGAGTATTTTTAAATGAAAATAATACGCACCAAGGATCCTAACTGAACACATGGTGACATTTAAAATATTTTATTTTTAAAAAAAGGACAGCTTCTCAAGCACGCACAACACTAGCCGGAGGAGTAAGTCAGCAAACGGAGTGTTCATAGATTTGCGTTGCCTCTTACTTATTTCTATCATCGGGGATCTCTATTGATTTTCCAACTGCAGAATTATATTGTATGAAGTGTTGTTTATCTTATATTCCTAAGATACTTAGAACAAAACTTTGAAGAACTTTGTAAGAAACAACAAAGTTTAAGAGTATTTTCGAACTAGTAAATTAAAACTAGTAGAGAAAGTATAATCAGAAACAGATTAGAAACAATATAAAAATATTATTCTCACAGAAAGAAAATCGAGCCCACTGAATGCACAGTGTCCCCTTAAGAAAATTATTTCCCTCAAGTACCCGAGGTTAATGAAATATATCCTCCCAGGATAGAACGATCTTACTCACCGGTGTATCGGTACCTAAAACCACGGTGTCAACGAACCACTCAACGGAAGTAAAGTACACTTAGAATACTAGATTTAGTAGTAGTAGAAAAAGTCCAAAAAAATTCATTCAACTAAAATGAGAGGAAATCCCTCAATTTATAGAAAATAAGGAGTAGTGTGAAAATGTTCTTATTGTTCTTTACCGGAAAGGTCACAAACCTTTGGAAAAGCCACAACTCTTCATAAAAGTCGCAACTCTTCATTTTCCATTCACACCTTTTAAAACTCAACAACCTCCGCATAAATAGGGAATGACTCCAAGACAAAGAAATGGGCAAGTATGTGTACTTTACAAGCAAGAATTAATTGCATCTGGATAAGTAGGTTTCCCCTTGGACTTTCCGTAGTGAACATATGTCGGATATAATCGGTCAATCGATAGATGCGATATCTTTGAATCGTCGAGTTTTTGATGTATACCTAGACAACCATATGTCGCACAATTAACCCTTTATCGTTTATGGTTCTTACGATTGTGCTCGTTTCAGCCGTGAACACCTCTTGGTTTCATGAGTGTATAGAGAGATGGGCTTTTGACAATCATCCTCTTTGAAACGGCTTACACTTCACACTCACACAAGTGATTTCTAACCGTGTTATCGCGTAGATACACTATTTGGTCGAATCTGCCAAACTTAGCAAATCATTAAAAATATTAAGCTTTATTAACTCATTAACAAGCCTTAATGTTGTATCCTTGTGTTTGAGCATTGTCTTCATCATGAGAATGGATTGAGTTGGTTGACAATGTCGAACCTTCAGTCACAACTTTGTTTTTCTCCTTGAATCTAGCTCTTGGGATCTCCAGTCTGCTAGATAGAGTTACCGCTATGATGACTTGTCCTAAGCCGTAAATCCATTCCCTTAGATGATGTTTCAACTTTCTCTCTAGTTAGGCCTTTTTATAAGTGGATCCGACACATTATCCTTTAATTTTACATAGTCAATTGTGATCATTCCACTAGAGAGTAGTTGTTTTCTAATGGTATTATGTCTATGTTTTATATGACCAGACTTTCCGTTATACATCATGCTCCATGCCCTACCTATTGCATCTTGACTATCAAAGTGTATGCATATTGATGCCAATAGTTTGGGCCAAAAAATAATATCTATCAAGAAATTCCGAAGTCCTTCAACTTATTCACCGACCTTATCTAGAGCACCTAGCTCAGAGATCATTGTAGAGATAACGATACATGTCTTTTTGGAAGATTTCCAAGAGATTGTTCCTCCACCAAGAGTAAATACATATTCACTCGTGGATTTTACTTCATTTGATCCCGGTGATCCAATTTTCATCACTATATTCTTTCAATACTACTGGATATTGTTATAATGCAAGACATAGTTTTGAGTATGTTTTAAATACCCCAAAACTCTTTTCATTGCCATCCAATGAGTTTGATTGGGATTACTTGTGAATCGACTCTGTTTACTAATAGCACATACTATATCTGATCGCGTACACTTCTTGATATACATCATACTTCCCAATACTCTAGCACAATCCAATTGTGAGTCACTTTCGCCTTCACTCATTTGAAATGCAAACCTCACATTTATTGGAGTCTTGCCAATATTGAAATCCAAATATTTGAACTAGTCAAGTACCTTTTCAATACAATGAGACCATGACAATACTAAACATTATGGATTTGTAAGGATTCTTATACATAAGATTACATCAGCAACTCCAAGATCATTCATATCAAACTTGCTTTCTAACATACGTTTAGTAGCATTTATCTCATTAGTGTCTCTACTGATGATCAACATGTCATCAATATACAAACAAACAATGACCATGTGATTTTAATGTATTCCATCATTCTTAAATCCATTTGCCAACATGGTTTGATCAAATTTGTTATGTCATTGTTTGGGTACTTGTTTTAGTCCATAAAGTGACTTAACAAGTTCACACACTTTCTTTTCTTTACCAGGAACCACAAAATCCTCGGGTTGTTCCATGCAAATTTCTTCCTCCAATTCTCCATTTAAGAAAGTTGTTTTCACATTCATTTGATGAATTTGGAGGTCATATACCACAACTAAAAATATTAGCATCCGAATGGACGTAATTCTAGTTACTGACGAGTATATATCGACAAGATCAAGACATTGTTTTTGTCTAAAGCCTTTGACACACAGTATTGTTTTATATTTGTCAAAAGTTCCATTGACTTTCATTTTCCTTCTGAAGATTCACTTTGAATCCAAAGGTTTATTTTCTGGAAGAAGATCAATTAACTTCCAATATGGTTGCTCATGATTGCATCAATCTCACTATTGGCATCATCTTTCCAAAAGGATGAGTCTACAGAAGACACAAGAAATGTTACAAAATCATATTCGAAGGAAGTAGATGTCCTTTAACATTTACTGCGCCACTTAATCTCTTTATTAACTACTTTCTTTTTTTCTTTCCAAGGTCTTTTAAACCCTTTACTAGACTACTCAAGTCTAATTTTACAGTCCATAGTCATAGGTCCTATTTTAATCGTTTTAGGAATAGGAATTTGGACTTTAGCTAGACACCCCCACACTTTGAAATATTTCAAGTTGGACTTCCTCCCTTTCCATTTCTCATATGGAATAGATTGTGTCCTGAACAAACAAAATTGCTTTCTTTCTGAAAAGACAACTTTTTGTTGTTCTCTTTTGCAGTAAGGATAGTTCTTCGACACAAGTTTTGTGGTAACCTGAACTTATAAATACTGCAGTCATCATTATCTTCAAAGTTCGGTTTTTTATTTTTCATTCTGCAATTTCATTAGATTTAAGTGAATAGGACAGTAGTTTGATGGATAAATCCATTTTCCAAACATATTTTTGCAAAAGGAGATTTATATTCTCCATCCCTATCTCTTCATATATTTTTCCCAACTGATTTTCAACTTCAATATTATATTTTCTAGACATTTCCATTGCTTCGTCCTTACCATTCAGCAAATAGGCATAGTCGTTTCTAATGCAATTGTCTATGAAAGTTATGTGATACTTTTTCCCACCACGAGATAGTGTTGACTTCATATAAATTTTTTTAGTGTAAATCAACTCCAAGGGATTAGAATTCCTTTTAACATATTTATAAGAATGCTCAACATACTTAGATTCCACACAAACATGACATTTTTTATTTATTGCACTCAAAGTTAGACAAAATTTCTAAGTTGATCAATTTTTCTTACAAGGTTTTGTAATTAACATGACCCAAGTGTTCATGTCACAAACAGTTAGACTCAAACAAGTAAGAACAAATAAAAATATTGAGTTTGAAAAGCTCTCCGCAAAGTAGCTTTTTCTCACAAATATTTTGTTCCTATTTCTTACAATTTTGTGTGATAAAAACATTGCTTAGAGTCATCACCTTGTCAAATATCCTTTTGGGAAGGACCTTTCCAGAACTTTCAATTTGATTATTATAGAACTACCCATGAACAAAGTTTCATCGGGTCCAATAAAGACAATATAGTCCAAATGCTTCTTTTACAAAACATGAAAAATGACTATTCACCAATATTCATGTCTATACATATAGTTATATTTAATAGACATATCTTTTCATGAAAAATCACAATATTTTAAGTGATATTTTTTCATAAAAGAACTCAATCATTTTGAACAAGTATACATATAATTTGGTAGTTTCATACTAGTCATACCATATACTAGTAAAAGAGAAACTCAACAACCACAATATCAAATATACTCCATGAATTTTATGGGTCTAACATAATACAAAAGTATCATTGAATTTCATATCTTGATCTCAAAAATATTTTTCAAGTATTTGAAAATAATTTTTCCACATATTTTTTTCTCATGCTATCAAAGTGTCATTAACAACATGAAACCTCTTTTGAAAATATTATTCTACAAAAGTATTATAGTGCTTCAATTCTCTTTGACAATCTTTACACAATGCCAAAGTTCATTTCATAGAGGCACAAAATCACAAACTCTAAGTCACTGGTATTTTTCCTCTATCACAAATAGACATACCACTTAGTATTTAGAATTCTAACAATAAAGACAAATATTTTTGTACAATTTGTTTCCATATAACAGTGAAGTTTATAGAAAGTCAAAAGTACAACATTGACTTATTATATGACGTTTTCATATTCTTCAAACCAATAGCATAGCCTAATTTATCTAGAGTAGAAAACTACAAAAGTTTTTAGTCTACAAAAATCAGACACAATCAAATTTCACATGGAGTACAAAACTACAAAAAAAAAATATTGGTCTCCAAACAGAATTAAACATATTCTTAGATTATCACATAGATATGCTTTTCTTTTCAAATAGCCTTCCAACTATAACATTTTGACATACTATTTTATCAAACAAAAATGTGCATCTCTCATTCTGCAAACTAAAATTTTTTAAAGGCAACACTTTTTTGCCAAGGAAAATTCATTCAAAAATCATATGGTTTGCATATCTTTTTCCAAAGACATACATGATAAATATCAAAACCGTTAACTTTTAGAAACTATTTTCCTCCTTAGTTAATAATAAGAAGGTTACCTGGTGTAATCTTTAACTGAAATACCACCAATTCCTCTAGTGCATTCTCACTTCGACCTTGCTAAACAAAACACTGAATTCTGGAGAAGTAATGCAGTAATCTTCTACTTCCATGATCTGTTTCTTTCAATCAGTAGAATATAAGAAATACTAACAGTATAATAATTTCCTTAAGATTGTTGTTTATCTTGTATTCCTAAGATACTTAAAAAAAACTTTGAAGAACTTGGTAAGAAACAACAAAAAGAGTACTTTCAAACTAGTAAATTAAAACTAGTAGAGAAAATAGAATCAAAAATAGATTAGAAACAATATAAAAATATTATTCTCCAAGAAAAAAAATCGAGCCCACTGAATGCACAGTGTCCCCTTAAGGAAATAATTCCCCTCAAGTACCCAAGGTTAATCGAATATATCCTCCCAGGATAGAACGATCTTACTCATCGGTGTATCGGTACCTAAAACCACAGTGTCAGTAAACCACTCAACGACAGTAAAGTACACTTAGAATACTAGATTTAGTAGTAGTAGAAGAAGTCCACAAAAAATTGTTCAACTAAAATGAGAGGAAGTCCCTCAATTTATAGAAAACAAAGGGTAGCGTGAAACCGCTCTTATTGTGCCTTACTGGAAATGTCATAAACCTTTGGAAAAGTCACAATCTTTCGGAAAGGTCACAATCTTTCATAAAAGTCAAAACTTTTCATAAAAGTCACAATTTTTCATAAAAGACGCAACTCTTCACAAAAGTCGCAACTTTTCATAAATGTCACAACTCTTCATAAAAGTCGCAACTCTTCATTTTCCATTCACATCTTTTAAAACCCAACATGAAGTTCTATACTGCTTTTTTTAAAACGCCAACGGGTTCAATGGAGAAAGGGGATTGAAGGCCTTCCATATTGATAAAGGAAATATTTAAATTTGGTTTGTTTGTATCTTGTATTTTGTTTGTAAAGGTTATATTTTGTAATTAATAGTGTTGCTAATTCCCTAACTTTAGACTGAACATACTCATTAATGGGCTTGGTCATTTTTTGTTGTAAATGTCATATTTTTGTAACTAATATATGTGTACCCTAACTAATCACGACAACAGTTATGAATGACCTTTTTTGGTTTGAAAAAATAATTCTCTCTTTTAATTTTATTTTTCAAAAAAGACAGTCACATCTCGAAGAAAGGTCAAGATGTGTGACTAATAAGGCGACTATGTTGGGGAAACCCCTCGTTTTAGAAGTCGAGCTATGTATATTGACTTTTATTTGACTATTTTTATTAATTGAATACATTTTTTGTTTGTTGTTAATATGCTATTTAATGATTTATTGCTTTGATATTGTGTTTGTAATCAATTTTACGAAAAAGATTGTATGCCTAGGAGCGTAACCACACATAAGACTTGTTTTTTTAAAAAATAATACACACCAAGAATCGTAACCGAACACATGGTGCCATTTAATAAATTAGATTTTTTTTTAAAGGACGGCTCCTCAGGCACGCACAACACTAGATGGAGGAGGAACTAACAACAATGTTCATGGCTTCGTGTTCTTTCTTGCTTATTCTATCATCGGGGGTCTCTACGAATTTTTTCATCTATAACATTATATTGTATGAATCCTATACTGCTTTTTAAAACGCCAATAGGCTCAATGAAATGAGGGGATGGAAGACCTTCCAATTTGATACTGAAAGTAGTTAAATTTAGTTTGTATGTATTTTGTATTTTGCTTGTAAATGTCATATTTTGTAATTAATAGGGTTGCTAATTCTCTAACTTTATAATGAACATAATAATGAATGGAAAAGGACTTGGCTGCCGTCCAGATAAGATTTGGGAGGTACCTATGCTAGAACCTCAGATCCAGTTCCACCCTCCACTTCCCTTGAGGTCGAGATGCTCCTCCGCCAATTGCGATGAGAGCATAAGAAGAATATTGGGAGGGACCATCTGATGGGCAGGATGTCGAAGGCCATCAGGTCATATTCTCTTGCGTTGCCCCAGAACGGGAGCTTCCCCCGCTCGAACCAGAGGATTTTAAGGAGTTTTCCTAGTTGAGTGTGGCATGGACTGGTGAGCCTTCCCTCTAATTAAAAATATTTGACTTGATTTGGGTTTTCCCCGTTTAGGCATGCAATAGACAATTGCACTATTTCCTTTTTGTTTTCCTATGTTTTGTAAGCACATGGATGCTAGATTTCAAATTTTGTAGGCGTAAATAATGCTAGATGCTTATAACTCATTATTCTACTGCTAAGCACTGATTGGGATGCGAGAATTAGTCAATATATGATTTGTAGTCAATTGGTGGAACAGGGGGGAAACAGGGGAGACATGGCTGAGATTCTGTCTCGCCCTATCCCGCCTCGGTGTCCCTGACGGGGGTCAGTTCTCCCCATTCCCAGAATTCTTTACTGAACCCAACTCCCCTAGTTGAATTTGGTGAAGTCTACCCCAAGATCGAACCAGCACTACACATGCAAGAGATTTTCCACATTATCTTGGCATAACAAACATGCACACCTCAACAATATACCTATTAATGACATTTTGGGACATCATCAGACCATTGCTCCCCACTAAACATCATTTTTTTTCTATCCACAAGTTCATAGAGACTCAAGCAATTATACCTCTTGTGATATTCAAGTATTTCGGCAAGTGCATCCCACACATACAGAGATATTCAGGCAACATCACACACACATGCACATCATATCATTCAGGGAAGTACACTTCATTCACCAATGGTTATTCAGGCAGCATTATGCATATAATTACAATTTCAAGCTACATCACACAAGAAAGTTAAAATTATTAACTTAATTTGCTTCATTGATGACAATTAGTTGATCATCCATGGGTTTGAACAACCTCTAAGGCCAGATACCAATTGGAACCTTCTCGGTTCCAATTTCCCTTGCTCGGGTCCCTTCAGCCATGACTACGACATCCAGTTCACTTTGTTGAGATAATAATTGAAATATGGAGATACCAATTGGACTCAACCTACACCACAAGCGACAATCCGCACGAAAGGAGAAAAGAAATAGAACGAATTCCTAGAATGCTTCATAGCTCCCTGAAGATTAGATGTGGACGTCAAAACACCAATCTGCATGAGTCTATTCCACATTTCTTCTTGTACTAGGAGACCGGTAACCTGGGCTCTGATAAGAATTTGTCATGACCCAACCTACCGGGACGTGTGAGGACCTACTCTCACACATAAATAGGAGAGCCCTTAGTCCCTAAATGATTTCATCATGCAAAAAAATTAAGAAGCTAAGAGATAAAACATAAAGTCCATGAAGTTTACAAGATACTTGGTTAACATAAAACAAAGATTGAATTTCTTGAATAATTAACACCCACTGAGATCTAGCCTAATCAGCTACAAGAGATACTAAAGATACGTTATGTAAACAGAATAATATTATGACACAGCTCTAAACACAGGGAAAGAAAGTAGAAGTTGTTGGGGATCGTCTTCGTTTTCTCCTATGAAACATCACTGAACCCTTCATCCAGACTATGTCGAGTGGCATAGCAAGAGTAGTATCAGTACAAGCAACACATACTACTAGGCATCATCGGTCAACTTGATACCCACCAGCTAATATAAAGAAATGAACTAGAAGAAAACATGCTATAAGGAAAATACACCAGCCAACCTTTGCACCCACACTCTGACCACCTTCTTTCTCTTAACCACAACTAGGGAACAACACAGTGTTGCCCTTCTATTTGCATATCTACCGACTCTGATTTAGATTAAGGGCCTAACCTTTTGATCACACATAGAGGAGTTTTCAAAACATACATTGCCCCCAACATAACTAACCAACTCAGTGCACGCCTACGATTGTCCACTACAACAATCTGGACCTTGACCACATAGTATAACATAACAAGGCTCACTAACCACTCTGATACGAACCCCCTTCCCAGGGTAGATCCTAGTCATGATTCATCACCATTCCCACTACTCTGCCTCTTACTCTCACGCGTCCTCATACCAGGGATACGAAATATATTTAACAACCACAATATAGCAACACAAATAACATCATGACAATTTAGAAATTAGTAACATTCGGACTTTTGGTTCTCTCATATCCATTATTACACAGGATGGGCATGGAACAATCACAGTTTTGTCAACAATGGTCCTCTCATGGAACCCACTCCCAAGCTATTAGTCTGTCAGAACGAGACATCTGATCCAATAATGTGTCAGAAAAGTGACACTCGATCATATAATGTGTCGAAACGTGACACCCGATCCAATTATGTATTGGAATGTGACACCCATTCTAATTATGTCTCGGAACGTGACACCAGATCCAATCAACCACAATCACAAACACAATCAACACCACAAGGAATGATTTACAGACTTGTATCGTACAATTAGGTAACAATTTCATTGCATGTAGTGGATCACAAATAGTCATTTTATTGGTAGATGGACGCCAAAGCTCACAAAATGCATGGAGCACATTGTCATCATAGTCGTATGTGAATAAAGAAGTATATATAACATCATAAACCTTGATGAGATCCAAAATCACCTTTTGATGGGGCAGCACATCCTCTACCAATTCCCAGTAATCAGGTGCTTACCAAACAGTGCCAAAGTTAAAAAGGGGAACACTCCAATTGCCAAAACATTCATCAGGATGCGAAGATTTTGAAGATGCTACATCATGATGAATTGCGGATTTCAATAAAAGAACTTTCATACAAGTAGCTTGACTGGACCTTCAAAAGTAGGACTTTGGCATTCGAGTTTTTTTGGTCACCCACTATTTCAAGAAGAGGATGTGGTGTATCTCGATCGTGGAAGTGCATCATGTTGCGGGATCGAAGACGTATTTCTCTATCCAAAATATGCAAAATTAATTAAAATAAAAAAAATTAGATTTGTAAGAACATGTCCAAAAGTAAAGGTGGTAACCCCAAATTTTTGCAGTTGTTGGAAGGCTGATTTCAAATAGAAAACTGAACGAGTACAGATGTAATCTAATGGTGGTTTTCGAATATGATGTAGCACTATGAGTTTTCTTTCCAAATCTATAAACATCTTGTGATTTTCTTATTCCTACATCGAAATATGATTTTTCTCGTGAAGCTGCACAAAGCTAGATCAGTCAATTCATCAGAACTTTAAGCTGATTTCAAAAAATTACATGAGAAAATTTGAGAGTTGTCTAATCGTGATTTTTTGACATGTTGTAGCTCTATGAGTCTAATTTCTGAAAAATCAAACAGATCACGATATAGATATTCCTACGACAAGATATGAATTTCCTACCACAGTCACGTTGATCTGAAGAAAAAATGATGAAAATCGTAGTTGGGAAAAGAACTTACTGAAGAGAGAGGAAAAAAATTGCACTTGGTGATTCAATAAATCGATAAACAATTATTAGGGGAATGTGGGTATATATTGATTTCAAAATATGGAGATATCAATTTGATTCCTATGAATATGAAAAATTATAATGATGGAATGTTTAGTTCCTACAAATAATGGAAATTATGTTAAGTTTCATAGTAACAAATTATGGAGATTTTTCATAGGAATCAAGTTATGGAAATTCCATAAGAACCAAAATATGTCAAGTTTTTCTAGGAAAAAAATTATGTTAAGTTTCCATAGGAACCAAGTTCTGGAAATCCCATTGAAATCAAACATAAAAAAAAAAGATCCTATGACAAGGAGGGCTAAAATTTTCCCAAAAACCAACATGGGAAATAAAAAAAAGGAGGGCTTCGACAGGTTTTGTTTACTTCAAGTTGCAAAATATGACAACTATGAATGTTTTTTTTACTTCAAGTTGCACAAAATTATGCAACCATGAAAAGGTTTGAAAAAAAAGGTGTACAACACGTTTTTGCCTGCAAGTTGCAACAAAAGTATGACAACGATCAAAATTATCTCAAGTTGCACAAACATTATGCGATTATGGAAATGTTTGACAAAAAATGAGTTACTTCAAGTTACATGTATTTTTCCGCACCAAATAGGGGAGAAATTTCCATGTAATTAACCAAGACAAATTACGAAATTTTTCTACATATGCGCGAGAAGGTCTGAATTAAATTGCAGAACCAGGTTCAGGTCTATTAGACTTGCCTGCGGTTCATAGGACTTTCTACGGGTCGTAAACTAGTCTCATAGAAAGGGGAAAATGATTTTTAAAATCAAGTCCAATATCTTTTCTATGGTTCACTAGGACGGTTCGTCAATTGATCTATGAGTCGTAGATGGGTCTCGTAGGTAGGTCCATGACTTAGTGAAATTTTAAGGGGTCAAGTTAGTTTCTACGGTTGATATCTATGGAAAGTAGGAAGATCTACAGGCCATAGACATGTCTCGTCTAAAGTTGGTCAAAAATTATGGTTCTGAACTTTCCTACGCTTACGGACCGTCGGTCCAAACCATAAAAGGACTTTAACAGTTATTTCCCAAGGGATTTTGGGTCTTTTTCCTAATTGTTTTAAGCCAATATTGTGTCATTTTGTATTCTACCCTAAGCCTAATATAAAGTTTTTAAGTCCTACAACTACCCACTTTAAACCCATTCTCCTAATTCGCCAAAACCTAACAAAATTCACTCCCTAAATTTCCTCTCAACCTAAGGAAGAATAGGAAGATCTAAGGTTCCATTCAAGTCTTCAATTCACCATTCATATTGGGTTTTGAATAGAAAGGTATATGGGTATTCACTCATGTAATCCCTTCCAACATGGGGTCCCCAATATTTTCAATTTCTCAATCTCAAACTCAATTGATCAAATTAGGGTTCTTTTAGTTATTTATGGGTTTCATTCAATTATTATTTATTATTATTGATTAATTATTCTAATGCATGATTCAATGTTATATTGATCCAAGTCTAATTTATGATTTTCAAATATGAACCTATGATGAACCCTTTTGTCACGCCCTGAAGCTACCCCCATGACGTGGACATGGGACCTAGGATCATGAGTGACCCCAAGCTAACCCTGCTGGCATATCATAAGCATACTTAAAGATAAGTGAATTAAGAAAGTACTGTGTGGAAGCTTAAATCATCATAAAACTTAAATGAGGGGGAAATACACATTACTATTTGAATAAAATAATTTGTTAGTTCAATGACAACTGAAATATCAAACTCCAAAGATAAAACTGAATCTAACTATATCTGAAATAAGCCTCTAACTGACTAGAGATGTTGGGGCATGCCCCAGCTAAATCTAGCATAAACTGAATCTAAAGACTGAAAGTAAAAGGAACATGTATGTCGTCCTTGGAGAATGAGGACTCACCACTGATATTGCTGAGTTGAAGATTGGGAACCGATCTATGCGTGATATGAATGTTGAGGGCCTGAACCTACATCACGAGAAGATGTAGCGCAGAGTATGTGTCAATACTTGAAAGGTACGAAGCATGCAGGATGTAATAAAGCTGAATAGAACATATAACTGAACAAAGTGATAAAGCAATGATATAATATGAGCATGACTATACTGTAAATACTGAACATGAATTAACTGAATGTAATGACCAAGTTTATAACAACCTGAAACTGAATATTGAACTGTAACTGATAGCCTGGTAAATGTACTAGAATCTGATTGTGGAAGCTACTTATAACCATCATAAAACCACATGAGTTAAATGTATCGAGAGGACCAAATATACCCTGCCAAAGGTATAGAGGCATGATTGGCGTGATCATTATAATGATACCCACAGAGGCACTTACAACCTACGGGGGCACGTAGTTCTGGGACTATGAGGGTGACTAACCCTAGTCCAACTCGGTATAGAACCTACTCCCAACTGAATATGTGTAAATTATAACATAACTGAAGTAAAATGGATAGCTCAATAATCTGACATGCAAATCTGAAAATGCAACATTTATTTCTGATATTGAAACATTTGAAAACTGAGGCATGTATAACTATTAATCTGTCCTAGCTAGTGTAATTCATGAACTAAAAGAACTACATAACTAGGGTTCTGAGTTATGCAAGAATCTGGGAAAAAACAATATTAAAACATGGTAATCTGATTAAGAATGTTAAAGTAACTGAATCATAGTAATCTGCTGAAATTCTAGAAACCTTAGGTCTAGATAATATGTAGAGAATCAAGAATCTGACTGAATTCTAGGGACCTAATGGGTGAAAGGAACCCACTAGTGAAATTCCACATACCTGGTGATGAAATTCACGGTGAAAGCCTTCAATTTTGGGGCAGGAACTGATGAAAACCTTGTTGTGTTTTCCTGAAGTGCTGCTATACTTTGTCTCTATTTTTCTCTAAGTTTCACTTGATTTTTAGTGAATGATCGACCAGGGTAAGTTTAAATTAAGTTACTAGGCTAAAACTGACCAAAACTACGTAGTTTTGCGGTTCAACGACGTAGTTTAGGGGTCCAACACATAAGGAAAAGACCAAAGGACCCCTGACTTAAAAGTCTGATGCAGCTGACCACAGACTGACTGATGGTCCGTGGACTAACCCACGGTTCACCCTGTCAACCGTGGACTGGCTTCAGAGAGAGGCTGTCGAGGGTTCTAATCCACGGATCAGGACCACAGCCCGTGGGTCGACCCGTAGACATTTTCCTGAGTTGTTTCTGGGGAGGGCTTCCAGGGAGCCACCACGGTCTGTCGTCAGAACCACAGCCCGTGAAGGGCCCCGTGGTAAGATGTCTGGGCCTGGTGGACTTTGCCTTACTCCCATGAGTGATAGTACGACCCGTGAGGTGGTCCATGGTCCGTGAAGGATCCTGTGGTCCACCTCTGCTGGAAGGTGCTAAGTCCATGGGCAGGTCAACGGACCATCGTCCCTTTTAAGGTCCGTGAACCCTGTCGTTGTTCCCTGGTTCTACTGGTTTTTCTGCTGCATTTTCTGAGACTTGTTTCCGAGGTGATACAATATCTCCTCCTTGGGAACATTCGTCCTTGAGTGAGGTCTAAACTAGTTGGATAGGGAGGGAAAGAGATGCAAATCGTACCACTAAGAACTAGAAACTGATATCTGACTGAACTAAGTTTCTAGAACATGAAAATACGCTTAAAATGCAAGTACAAACTGAAGGAACATGGAACTAAGACTGAAACTACACATGAATGACTGAAAAACTGAAGAGGAACTATTACCTCAAGCTAGAATGGAATCGAAAGGAAAGAGATGAGGATACTTTGCCTTCATGACTGCTTCTGCTTCCCAAGTAGCTCCCTCTACGGACTAACTCCTCCATAAAACCTTAACTGAAGTGACTTCTTTGTTTCTCATCCTTTGAACCTGACGATCAAGAATTTCAACTGGTACCTCTTCATAAGTGAGACTATCTTTCATAGCCACACCTTCTAAAGGTACAATAGATGTTGGATCACCCACACACTCCTTCAGCAACGAAATGTGAAAGACCGGATGCGTTGCTGCTAGATCTGTTGGGAACTCTAACTCGTAAGCCACTTTACCAATTCTTTTCAAAATCCTGTAAGGGCCTACATATCTAAGACTGATATTCCCTTTCTTGCCAAATCTCATCACCCTCTTTATATGTGACACTTTCAGGAAAACCCAATCATCGACTTGGAACTCCAAGTCCCTTCTCCTTACATCTGCATAGAACTTCTGGCGACTCTGGGCTGTCTTAAGTCTATCTCTAATGAGCTGAACTTTTTCCATGGCATCATGAACTGAATCTAGCCCTACCAAGGCTGCTTCACCTACTTCAAACCAACCAACTAGAGATCTACATCAACACCCATAAATTGCCTCATAAAGGGCCATCTGAATGCTGGAATGGTAAATATTATTGCAGGCGAACTCTATAAGAGGAAGGTGATCATCCCAACTACCCTTGCAATTGATCACGCAATCTCTCAACATTTTCTCTAAGGTCTGAATGGTACACTCTGTCTGGCCATCCATCTGTGGATGAAATGTTGTGCTAAGATTAACCTGAGTACCGAGACCTTTCTGAAATGAATTCTAGAAATGCGAGGTAAACTATATCTGAGATGATAGACAAAGGAACCCCATGCAACCTGATTATCTCATTAATCTAAAGCTTGGCATAGTCCTCCGCCGAATCTGTAGTCTTGATAGCCAAAAAGTAATTATGTCAACTATCACCCAAATGGAGTCATGATGTCTGCGAGTATGACGTAAACCTGTAATGAAGTCCATGTTGATCACTTCCCACTTCCAAGTAGGAATGTTGATCGCTTGAGTCATACCTCCTGGTTTTTTATGTTCTACCTTCACTTGTTGACAATTAGGGCACTTAGCCACAAAATCCTCTATATCCATTTTCATACCATTCCACCAAAAATCTTCCCGCAGATCACGATACATCCTAGTGGCACCTGGATAAATAGAATACCTATAGTTATGGGCTTCTGCAAGAATCTACTATCTCAACTCACCCATCTTAGGAACACATAATCGACCCTGATAGCGGAGCACACTATCTCCCCCTTGGGAGAAAACCTCAACTATATGCTGAACTGCACTCTTTATTTGAAGCAATATCATATCACTGTCTTGCTTTTCCTTAACCTCCGCTACCAATGAAGATTCTGACCCATTCTGAACTGTTACAGCACCATCTGATATGCTCATAAGGCGAACTCCCAAGCGAGCAAGCCTGTGAACATCCTTTGCTAGCTCTTTTCTTTCTTCCTCAACATGTGCTACACTACCACTACAACAAATGTGATTATCAAGGATAAATAATTTTGTCATTAATAAATCATATTTCGTCACTAAAAATTTTGTGTGACGAAAAAAATTTCGTCAAGCTGTCATCCATAAATGTGCGTCTCTAAAATTATTCAAATATGATTTAGTGCTTCGTCGCTAAAAGTATTATATTAACTACAAAATGAAGAATCGTCGCGAAATGAATAATTATTTGTAACAAATTTATTTGTCATAAAAAGTATAATTTGTTTGTGGTTAATAGTATCTTTTGTCACTAAAAAGGTTATTATTACCGACAAAATTGTATTGTTGCTAATTAATTAGCTCAAACAGTGACGACATCATTTGTCTCTAACGGAAGACTAAATAGGGACACGTGACACAATCTTATCCGTCGATCCAATATTTAATAAATGACGGTCGGTGGATAAGATTATGACACGTGTATGTCCGTTAGTATAAAGGGTATATATGCTCTAGTTTTTGGACGACAGGGGCACCAATGTCCCAAAAGTATGACGGAAGGTATTTGCATACCATTTACGATAGTTTAGGGGTATATTTGTCCTTTTTTCCAAATAAATAACCAAATTTTAAAATAATTGGTAATAAAAAAAGTTATAAACAAAATTTTCTTTAAAGAGTAAAATATAATATATATATATATATATATACACACTCTTGTTTCATTTTCATTTTGTATTGTAATATTGTATTTTAATAAAATATATTAGAGATGAAAATCTTTGTTCTTTAGAGTGAAAAATAAATCTAAAAATTGAAATTTATTTGATGATAAATATAAATTGAAAATATTTTGTAATGGTAAGTGAATGGTTTTATATACTTAAATTTGTTCGCATTTAGTTGTTGTTTTTTTTATTTTAATTTATTTGTCCTACTTTCCTTTTTAATTTATAATATACTCAAATATTATGTTTAAGATACTATAAATCATTATAATTAACAATTTAAAATATATTATTATGAATTTGAAAATGACGTCAAATACACTATAAGTCACAATAAATAAGAGGCTACACAACTTAAAATATATTCCTAAAATTGTTAATTAGTAAGAAAGTATTTCGTAGTATTTTTAAGGAGTCCACAATTATAAAAACACTTAAAAAGATAAATATTTGTCGAATACAATTGTAATACTAATATATTTGAATCGAATGTTTCCAATTTAGCTAAATATTGAATAGTTTTGACTTCATTTTTTTGAGCCCATTCAACCACTCTTCCCTTATCGATGTTATGATCTTTTTTCTTTAAAATGATTTCTTATGTGGGCCGAGGAAATTAGCGATGCAGTGTTTGTAATAGTTGGGATCATTGATCTTGTTGGTTTCATTT
Organism: Solanum chiquidenum; assembly: GCA_029582725.1. Lineage (NCBI taxonomy): Eukaryota > Viridiplantae > Streptophyta > Magnoliopsida > Solanales > Solanaceae > Solanum > Solanum chiquidenum. The sequence goes on along the minus strand of JAJOOS010000890.1, from coordinate 36,756 downwards.
GATCGCTTTGACTCAGAAAGCTCACTGACATTCTTTGCTAGTATTTCTTCCAAAAATTGTAGAGACGTCGATGTCTAGAAAAGAATACATCATTGCTTTCACCGCAACTTCTTACACTTTATCATTTAAGTACGTATCATTTTTACCTTTGTTAGTTTTACTATCCCAAAACCTCCTTGCATTTAACACCTAATACTATTCAAGTGTAAAGTATTATTATTTGCTGATATAAAAATGATGGTACCATTCATATAACATAGTTGATTTATAAATGAACTCCATTCCGGCATAATAAATACAAATAGAATCATAGGAAAAATATCTACTCATGAAAAAATATATTATTAATTTGATAAATTGAATTGTGTTATAAATCCACTGAATAAGTGAATTGTACATTAAACTTATTCATGAACTTATACTTACATTCATGTATGTGTATTCCCTAGGTGATATGAACCTTTTTGGATTCAACATGGTAACCTTTGGATTGATTTCTCATTCACCATTGTAAGATACACCTGAGTAGAAAAAAAGTTCTCTCCTTCCTCTACTTATAGGAAGAATTTTGTAATTTATGCATTTATTTTATGAAATGACAAGTATTATGAACCAATTATTTATAGTAAGGATGACATATAAAAAGAACAGAAGGAGTATTTTTCTTGCATGTATCCTCTTCATATCCATATTCATTATATAGTTAATTGTTCCATAAAATATATTCCCTCTATTTCAATTTTTCTGACACATTTCAGTTTTCAAAATTCAAACAAGTCTATCTTTGAACGTAAATTTTTCATATATCTTTTAAATATTTTGAATTGTCAATTATTGTGTCTCGTAATACCTTTTAAGGTGTTTACGAATATATAAATTTTCATTTTAAATTTTTTGAAGATTTCATGAGAAAATTATCTGTCAAACTTAAATTGTTTTAACTCTCGAAAAACGAAATGTGTTACATAAATTGAAACAGAGAAAATAGTAAACTTTTGCACAATAATACAAAGGGTTGACTCCATTGCATCATCCATTCAAAGTTCCCAAAGTGATTATTTAGTCTATAACAAATTATGTTAGCACCATGTTGTTTGTTAGACCAAAAATAATATATACTTTTCCAGGGAGTTCACTGAGCATAAGCTACACTTTGTTTGTTAGGCCGGGAATAATATACATCTTTCCAAGGAAGTGCACTGAGTATAAGCTCCACTGAGGGTGTTGCTCATGGTGAAGCACCTCCTGTCTAATGTTTCATTGAGGGTGATACCTCTTTTGGGAACCTCTTGTCTAACACTCAATGGAGGGGATTGCTCCACATTGAGCACCTCTTGCCTAATATCAGACTGAGGGCTCTACTTCTGTAGATGTTACTTCAAAGTGATTGCTTTTCAAGACACAATTTTGATATTTAATACATCTGATATTGTAGAGAATCTTGTTATTTTGCATGTTCTATGTAATAGTATAGGTTATAAACTACTACTGACCATATATGATTTTTTCCTATGAATTAGGTAATTTATCTGGATGGAGCACAAAGGGATACATGGCATGTCCTACTTGCAATAAAGATGCATCTTCACAAAAGGTAAGAAGTAAAATTTGTTACATGGGTCACCGTCGGCATCTTGAACCTAGTCACTCATGGAGAAGAAGCAAGAAATTTGATGGTAAGAAAGAAAATAGATCAAAACCAAAAGAGCTCTCAGGAGATGATGTCTTACATCAATTGGATTTATTAAGTACTTATAGAGTAGGAAAACACTCAAATAATAAGAAAAAGAAACGTCGTCCTGAAGAGTTGAATTGGGTTAGGAGAAGTATTTTATTTGAGTTACCATACTGGAAGAGCTTGAAGTTACGGCATAATTTAGATGTCATGCACATAGAAAAAAATATTTGTGAGAGTATTTTGGGGACATTATTAAATATTGATGGGAAAACTAAGGACACACATAAAGCAAGACAAGATCTTAAGGATATAAATATAAGAAAAGAACTATTGTTGCAACATGATGGTTCCACTTATACAGTGCCAGCTGTTTGTTATGTTATGTCAAAAAAAGAGAAAAAGGTGTTTTGGAAATTTTTAAAATCTGTTAAATTTCCTGATGGTTATGCTTCAAATATCTCAGGGTGTGTAAGTGTTGATGATGGTAAGATAACTAGACTCAAAAGCCATGACTATCATATTTTGTTACAACGAGTGTTGCCTATTGCTCTTCGTGGATTTCTAAATAAAGATGTTTCTTTAGCATTAATTGAGTTAGGTCATTTCTTCCAACGATTATGTTGTAAGACATTGAGAAAAGATGACTTAGAACAACTTGAAAGGGATATAATTATTATATTATGTAAGCTTGAGATGATCTTTCCGCCAACTTTTTTTTGATGTTATGGTATATTTGGCTGTGCATTTACCTCGAGAGGCTATGTATGTGGGACTAGTACAATATCATTGGATGTACAAAATTGAGAGGTTATTGTGCAAGCTTAAGCGTTACGTACGAAATAAGGCATGTCCATAAGGTTCTATTGCAGAAGGCTATATTATTGATGAATGTTTGACATTTTGTTCTATGTATCTTACTGATATTGAGGCTAGATTAAATCATGAACATCGAAATGATGATGGATCTAGCAGCAAAGATGAACATGTTCTAGACATATTTTCAAAGAATTCTAGACCATTTAGAGATGGAATATATGATGTCATACCAAAGAAAGATTTTGATATGGCTCGATGGTATGTGTTTAATAACTGCGAAGAAGCAGAACCTTTTCTTCAGTAAGTACTTTTTCTATTTATCAGGGTTGATATTTTTATATTTTAAATTATTTTTAATTTATTTATTTATTACATGTAGAGAGCATAGAGAAGAGTTATTGAAACAAGCTATTGCGAATATTGATGATAAACACCGAGAACAATTTCCTTTATGGTTCAAAGGAGATTTTAAGATAAATATTCATGTTATTCTGTTTAAATTATTACTTATTTCTTTATTAATTGACCACAATTTTTATTGTAGATTATGCTATTATATAATAAGGAAAAGTCAATGCCTATCCAAAAATTATATCCTTTGGCAATGGGACCTAATGTGCGTGGAAGAACACGTACTGGTTGTATTGTAAATGGTGTCAGGTATCATGTTCAACGATGCGATGAATTACGTAAAAGTCAAAACTGTGGTATAGTAGTTGCAGGCTACCATGAAAATGAGGTGATTGACTTTTATGGTATTATAGTTGACATCCTTGAGTTAGAGTATGTTGAGGAAAATTGAGTTCTCCTATTTAAATGCAAGTGGTTTGATCTTCGCAAGAAAACAGGGATGCGAAAAGATAATAATTTTACGAGTATTTGTGTTAAAAGGTTTTGGTATGAACAAGACTCTTTTGTACTAGCTACTCAAGCAAAACAAGTTTTCTATATAGATGACCCAAAATTGGGGGAAAATTGGCGAATTGTGCTCAAATTTCAAGATAGACACTTATATGATGTGCCAGAGAAGGAAAATTCAGAGGCAGAAAGTGATGAGTTGCATATTGCAAATGATGAAGTGTATCAAGATATTTCACTTGAAAATAATTCAATTGTCAATGATTCGGTGGAAATACTGTGTCAACTACATAGAGATGATATTGATTCGGTTACCTTGGATGCACATGTAATTGAATTGGAGGCTCAAACACAACATGCAATTGAAGTTGAAATTTATTACAATGACGATGACTGTAACCAAGAGGATGACACTATAATAGAGTACATCAGTGATCATGAGGAGAATGAAGGTGATAATAGTACCAATGATGATGAAGTTGGTAGCACATTTGATGGTGACGACATTGGCATGTGATGTAACCTCATAAGAGTAAGGCCAATTACTTATTAATAGACCTTCTAAATTATGTATTTCTTCTTTGACTACAATCAAAGTAACGGCCGTATCACTACAAAAAAATTTATTTTATTGAAAATTATTTATCGTACTTAAAGGTCATAGGAAGTTAAAGTCGAGTAGCTTACCAATAACTTAAATTTCATTATTGTATCTTTTTCTATGTTTTTTTGCCATTCCCTACTATTCTTTTATGTATTCAAAAGAAAAATTATTTTTCTCCGAAATTAGTTTTTTACTTTAGAGATAGCCCTCCTTTCTACCTTTCTAACAACTTCAGGTTGTTCTCTTTCTGTGTAGGGTCCATATCTTTGGACTGATTGCAAACAAAGCAGACGAAATTGCAGGTTTGCCTCACTTTTTATTGCTACTTATCTCTAATTTAGTGAATTAGTTAACTATTCTAATGTTATTACCTTGTTTAAATTCATTTTACTGTGTTTAGATTTTAACTTGGAGCTTTCTAACACATGAACATGACATTTTTCTGCATGCATTGCCTCGTGGTTGTAAGCTTTTTTTTATGAATCCAAAACTTGATGTCGCTACAACCATTCTTTAATGCTTTTAAGGCCACCAAAATAAGCAAAATAGTGCTTAAGCATTATAGTATTTTCAGTCTTACTAACACTACATGTCCACCACCCAAGATAGAATTAATGTTATCCTTATCAAACATTGTATGGTTAGCAAAATCAACAATAGAAACTAAAGCTAACATAACCAATTCAACATGTAGTTTTTTAGGTAACTAATGTTTTCATTAATCACCCGAAACAGAATTACAAATCAAGCTAGCTACCACAACCAGCTTAGTCTAATTTATAGCACCATCCTAACCAACTGCTATCTACTAACTCCTCATCAATCTCTACAGAAAACTAAGACTTTACAAGCCATGATTGTACTACATCCTTTGCCCCCAATGGTGCTCTAATATTACAAGCAATTCTCTTCACAATTTTTTTAAAGTGGTTGCCACTGGATCAGAGTCAACTTCCTAGTTGTACCGACGTCGCATTTTCATCTTGAGTCCATTAAGATTCCCCCAATACCAACTACAATCAAGAGGTGGTGTATGTTCCCAAATGATCCCCTGCTTTATATACAATTCATGCACCCATTCACCCATAATATGTATTTTTTCCCAGATAATTGTCGTAATAATTTTTCAGCAGATTCATCATTCCATTTCCTACTTCCTTTAATGTTAAGCCCTCCATATTTCTTGAGAGTAAATAACCCTTCCCAGGCCACTATGGACTAATCTCAAGTAATTTCATTTTGTTGTGTGGTCGAATGGCACGTAAGCAAGCATCAGAATTGAAGGTGTGAGTAAGCCCTAGAAGATTGAGAAAAATTCCTCTGGAACCAACTCCTCTAAGATATTTATAGTAGCAACCATCTTCTGTTGAGCCACATTCTTTGATCCTTCTACTTGCGGTTTTGCTTCATTCCCTTCTTTGTAGCTTCTATCCTTAAATGAAGTCATATAGATTGCTTGAGGTGATGATTTTGACATTTCAACACAAATACTGAGTAGTGATCTTATCACAACTTGTGCTTCTATAACCTGCATGATCGATACATGATTTTAAAAATGAAATATATTACTGAATGTTTTGAATTTTCATGTGGGACAAGTTTATTACTTTGTATGATGTCGAGTCGTTCACTTGAGATTTTTACTTGTTATTCGAAATGTTTTATTGTTATAAGATATAAGATATGTTTTTACCATTGTTTTAAATTTTCTACCATTACTAAACTTATTTTATTGTTACTTAAGATATGATTATCATTAACAAAATGAAATTTCATGATTTGATAAAAACTTAAATATCATATACTATTTTGATAATGATTTGATACTCATATTTATTGTTTACAAAAAATATAAATGAGACTAGAATTTGCAGGTTCTTGTAGATAACTACTGGTTTGTTAAATCGGATACCTTGTAATAATGATTACTGTTACAATCCTTGTAAGCGGGAAGGTGGAAAAAACATACTGTTAATATTTTTCCTTATGTAGAGGACCTACAGGTATATTTGACTCCTTTATGAAGGAGAGTCCACAGTGATACAATTCCTCAAAACCTTCCAAACATTAAATTTGATATGAAAATGTTTATTACTGATTATTGTTATCATTTATAAAAAGGATATTTATTTCATGACATCTTCTAATTATCATATTAACATGTTTTCGACTTTTGTTTATTAGAAATGTTGTAGTTAAATGTTATTACTCATTGAGCTAGTGATTTACTCCCCACTTTTTTTTGCTACACAGATCACAAGTGTCGACAAGACTTTAGCTATAGTGTACGAGTTGACAAATCTATAGTTCACGGGGATTGCTTTGTGTGGACAAGAAGTTATTTATTTACTACCGCCCTTTTCTTTTGAACTCTTAGAGTCGCTTTGTTAATCATTTCACTAGTGTCATGCGTAATTTTTCATTATTGGAAACTTGAAATAGTATTAGACTTCTTTTCGTATTTGGAGATGGATTTAGTATTATTATATTGTTGATGCATGTTATGGCTTTTATTGGCGATATTGGTTGGATATGTTATTGATTTTTGCGACAGGATTTTTTTTTATAGGCCCAAAAACAAGGGAAACTTTGTCCAATTTTATGTAAATTTTCATCAAGGCTTGCCTTTAGCATCCCACCATTTAACATCGGTCATGATCCTAAATTGAATTGTAACACAAGTGATGCAACTAATGAATGCATATCATCCATGGACACAAGAAAATCATTTGTGTAGTAATCTTAAGCTAATCATTAAAACATTTTATAATTGGATTAGATATTATGACAATGTGATTGTGCGGTTTAATAAATATTAGAACGCTTGGAGTGAATATTTTGTTTGAATTAGTTTGTAAGACTAAAGATAATGCTTTGGGATGATACAATTGTTAAAATATGGTGAAATCTTATTGTTCATAGGTATTTTTTAATTTTTTTATGACGTATATATGTTAATTATAATAATTGAATGGCACAAATTGATTGTGGCTATACTTAATGTGGGAGTTCTACAAACTATCGTAACAATAAGTTGTGGGGATTACTATTCACTGACCTTTTTAGTGCATTATAAAAATTAATGGTTTTCGTTTTTATTTTATTGTAATACAACTTAAAAAGATGCATATGACTTTTATTAGCTGCAATTGTTCCAACGGATCTTGATATACACCTTTTCATTTAGTCCTTTTGTTGGACGTGTAAATGACAAAATATTTGAAAACTTGTTGAGACACTTATAGTTTTGAAAGATTTATTTGTATTTTCTTAAAATTTAAATTATCTTAATGGTGTTTTAACATTTGATTATTTTTGTTATGAGATATAGTCTATTTCGCTTGTTGCACTGCAATATGGTCTAGTATTTTAGAAAAAAATATTATGCTTATGTGGTGCTTAGTATATAATCTTTCTCTAAAATATTTTTGTGTTGGTTAAAAGGTTTTTTAAAATTAATGATGTTATAATTTATAACTGTGAATCCTTTCTCGTAGTCCATAATTACACTATTTCACTTGGAAATTTAGGTGTAGCCATTTGAACATATATTTTTTTGTGACGAATTTTTTTTGTAACTAAATTGTAGGTTAAATAGAGACAATAATACGATTGTCACTAATTGTTTGAACTATTAGTGACAAAAAATACGGTCACAATTGAATATAAAATTTTGTGGCTAAAGTTTACTATGATTAACTACAAATTCTAGTTCTTCACCTATTGTCAATATATTTTTCTGACAAAGTTTTTCATATCTAAAATCTAACTAACTTTAGGACAAAAAATGATTTGTCACTACTGAATCAATATATATTTTCGTGACGAAAAAATTTTGTATCCAAAATTTATCTAGTTTTAGGACAAAAAATGATTTGTCACTAATATATCAATATACTTTTTGCGAATTTTTTTTTTGTATACAAAATTTAACTAATTTTAGGACAAAAATTGTTTGTCACTGATGTGTCAATATATTTTTTGTGACAAAAAATTTCCGTGTTCAAAATTTCCCTAAATTAGGGATTAAAAATGATTTGTCACTAATTGAGAATATCATTAACGACAAAATAATGTGTCACCGGTGACTTCAAATTCTTGGCTAATAGTACTCAACAAATGGCGCCAATTTACTTTTTGGTAGGAAATTCAATTGGACAAAACTTTGCCACAAATTTTTCTGTTTCGTCACTAATAATATAAGCCTCATGTATTTAATCACAAAATTTAATTTTTGTCACTAAAAGTGAACAATTAGTGACAAATTTCATATCGTAGCTAAAACTTTCGTAGCTATAAATCACATTTTTTGTAGTGTAAATTAAGTAATTTCAAATCATTTTAACAGAAAAGAGCCTAAAATGCCCTTAAACTATGAGATTTGATACAATATTACCCTCCATCCACCTTATGAGTATGAACCGTTAGACATAATGGTATTTTTTAGAGAAAACATTGATGTCAAGGGTATTTGGGGGTCAAAAGGGGGATGAAGGATAGTTTTGCACTAATTAAAATAGTTGAGGGGCATTTTAGATCTTTCTCCAAAGTTTATAACATCCTTTGACATTTCTTGTACCTGGTCGGGCCCCTCTAGTAATTACGTCTTGAAATTGGAATGGCCTCGAAAGAAGGTCTATTGACTTCGGAAGATACTTGAAGAATATACAAGGGATCAAAGTAAACAAAAACAACTTTCAAACATGTTATGATAGCAAGCCAACTGAGTCTTATGGTGTCATTACGGGCCATTGATTTTGTAACACCTCGGACTCGAGAAAAGAGGCAATGCAGCTTTCCAGAATCTGATGTCAGAACAAACGGAAACCACCCACGGACCGTAGGTGGGGTCCCTTGGTTTAGTCCTAGACTTAGGGGAATTTCAGAATCTAAAGATAACACCTACGGCCGTGAACCACGGTCCGTTGATTGACTCACAGCCCGAAGGTTGGTTCCGTTGTTGGGGTCCAGAGTTTGATGGTCTTTGAACCCACCCACGGTCGACCAGTATGGTCCATGGTTGGACCTACAGACCGTAGGTGAGGGCCAACATCCAATTGGAGGGAAATGCATGTTGGGTCAACTTCAAATGGTCATATCTTTTAGCACAAAATGAATTAGGTGACCCATGACCTATCAAATTAAAGATAATTGAATCCTCTTTCCAACGTCACCGAGTATGCTAAAATCCCATCTGTGAGTAAAATGTTATGATCATTTTACTGAAATCCTATTGGGCAGACCACGACCCACGAGTGCAGTCGACAGTTGGTAGTCCAAACTACGGTCTGTAGGTCCCTCTGTGGATGGCCTTCATCAGCTTTTAAGTTAGGGTCATTTAGATCTTTTTCCTATGCATTAGGGCCCATAAACTACGTCGTTTAATGCCTAAACTACATTGTTTTACTTAGTCTAAGCTTAATAACTTAGTCAAACTTACCGTAAACCCTCATTCTCCAAAAATCAATCAAATTTGGAGCAAAAACAAGAGGAAAAAGTCGACCAAACCTCCCAAGAACAAGCAGAAGTGTTCTTCAAGGTTCAGCCCCAAATCCAAATGATTTCTCCGTAAATTTCGTCACCAGGTGTGTGGGATTTCACTAGTGGGTTCCTTTCATCCACTAGATCCCTAGAATTTAGTCAGCTCCTTGATTCTCCATATATTGTTCAGACCTAAGTTTTCTAAAACCTTGGAGTTTTGTTGTGATTTAGTTGTTGTAGTATCCTTAATCGAAATGACATGTTTTCTTGGAAAGTTTGCTTAATTCCCTGTATGAAACCTACAACCCTAGTTTGTATATATTGTATTAGTTCACGAATTCTACTTGCTAGGTCAGTTAAATAGATAATCCTGCTCCAGATTTTGAATGTTACATTATCAGTATATATATGTTGCATTTTCAGATGGCATGTAAGTATTTTGAGCTATTCAGTAGTTCAGTTACATTCATATCTTTACATATTCAGTATGGAGTAGACTAAGCATCGAGTTGGAATAGGTTTCAATATACCCTAATAGTCCCAGAACTACGTGTCCACATAGGAGTATAAGTCCCCTCTGTTGGGCATCAAATTTAGTGATCACACAACTTATGCCTTTATACCCCTGGCAAGGTATATTGATTCCTATCGATAGGGCGTATACATCGGACTCTACGTTTAGTTCACATGGTTTATGTCAATTAATAGTAGCTCCCATAGTCAGACTCTTAGTGCATTTGACCAGGTTTCTAGTATATACTTCAACATTCAGTTCAACATGTTATTTTAATGATAAGTACTTCGTCATTGCATTCAGATTAAATTTTCAGTTATGTTTCAGTACTTACAATCTTGCTCAGTTATGCTTTGTTCAACATATATATATTTGTTCAGCTTAGTATTTATATCTTGCATGCTCAGTACATTCTAAGTACTGACGCATGCTCTGCCCTACATCGTTTCATGATGTAGGTTCAGGTACTCAGCATCCAGATCGTGCTTAGATCGATTCTCGATTCACATTTCAGTAGATTCAGTGGCGAGTCCTCATACTTTGAGGACATACATGCTTTTAATTTTAGTCTTGTTATTTAGTTTTTCAGTTTCGTTAGAGTTAGCAGGGGGCATATCCCAACAACTCAACTAAGTTAAAGGCTTTTTAGACATAGAAGTAGAATCAACTGGTATTGTTAAGTTTATCTTACAGTTGTTATTAAACTATTAGTATTGTTTTAGCTTCCACATAGTATATGTTTTATTTAGTTATTATCTGTATGCTTGATATATACTAGAAAAATGGCTAGCATGGGGTCACTCGTGATACTAGGTCCCACGTTACGTCAAGGAGGTAGCCTCGGTGCGTGATAAACTTGGTATCAGAGTATTAGGTTCAAGAGTCCTAGGATGTATGAAAAACATACTAGTAGAGTCTCTTTCATGCGTGTGAAGTGCACCACATCTATGAGAGGGAGGCTACGAAGTGTTTTAAGAAAAAAATCAGTTTCTTTGTTAATATTATCGTGTGTGGGTTTGATCTAACTTCTCCTTTCTAACCTGTTGTTATGCGTTTCAGATCATGCCTCCTGTTGTTTTAGCTTCCACATAGTATATGTCTTATTCAGTTATTCTCAGTGTACTTGATATATGCCAGACACAAGGCTAGCTTGGGGTCACTCGTGATCCTAGGTCCCGTGTTACGTCAAGGGGGTAGCCTCGGAGCGTGATAAACTTGGTATCAGAGAATTAGGTTCAAGAGTCCTAGGATGTCAGAAATACATACTAAGTAGAGTCTCTTTCATGGGTGTGCAATGTACTACATCTATGAGACGGAGGCTACGAAGTGTTTTAAAAAAAGTTCACTTTCTTTGTTATTCTTATCGTGTGTGGGTATGATCTAACTTCTCCTTTCAAATCCGTCGTTATGTGTTTCAGATCATGCCTCCTTGTAAAGCTAATGCACGGAATGCTAGTGCATGCAATGCTAACACAGCTCCTCCGGTCGCGAACAATGAGTTTAAGAATACATTATTTCGGAATGCGATCCAACTCTTGACTCAGATTATGGTCAATCAGAATAACCAGCAGGTCCCAGTTCCTACTAGCACAAATAGTGGATCAGCTGCAGCTAGGATTCGAGACTTCATTCCAATGAATCCGACTTAGTTTCTAGGGTCGACGATTGGTGAGGACCCACATAACCTTATTGATAAGGTTAAGAAAATTCTCGGAGTAATGCAAGTAACTAGAACTGAAAGTGTTGAGTTGGAATCCTACCAACTTAAGGATGTGGCTCATATCTGGTTCACTTAGTGAAAAGATAATAAGGGTGCAGATGCAACTCCTATGACTCGAGATTGTTTTACTGGAGCTTTCCTAGACAGGTTCTTCCTAAGGGAATTGAGAGAATCTTAGGCACAAGAGTTTATGAACTTGAAACAGGGGTCAATGTCGATCCAAGAGTACGACTTGAAGTTTACTCAGTACTTTGGGTATGCTCCACACAAGTATGCTGATTCAAGGGCACAAATGAGTAAGTTCTTGTTTGGGGTATTCAATCTGGTGAAGAGTGTGTGAAGGAATGCCAGGCTTCTAGGGGATATGGATATCTCCAGAATAATGACTCATGCTCAACAGGTAGAGAGAGATAAGCTTAGGGAATTTTCTAAGGATAACAAAAAGGCCAGAATAGGAAACTATGAATACGCACAACCAAATGCGGACGGTGGGAATCGTTAAGAGTTTCAGTAGAGTTCTACAACCTTAGCACCTTCATCAACTAGTGCCCCATCCCCAAGATTTCGACAAGATCAAAAAGGTAGGGCATCAAGCTCTAGGTCTCAGGGGAGTGCTTCAGGTAACATGACCTTCCAACATGTCCAAAGTGGGGTAAGAACCATCTGGGTGAGTGTTTTGTAGGCAAGGAAGGGTTTTTTGGGTGTGGTCAGTCTGGCCATAAGTTGAAGGATTGATCTTCTGCCAGACAAGGGCAATGAGGCAACCATAATAGGGCTCAGTCTACACCTCCCGCAACACTAGCAGGTTGCCCAAATATGCAGGGTGCTTCGTCTGGTACAGGTGGCAGTCGGTGCCTAAACATGTTGTATGCTCTACATGCTCGCCAAAACTAGGAAGATTCTCCTGATGTGGTCACCGGTACATTACGGGTCTTTCATTTAGATGTTTATTCATTATTAGATCTAGGGGCTACATTGTCTTTCGTAACTCCCTATATAGCAGTAAACTTCAGTGTCAGTCCAGAAACTCTTTCAGAACCCTTCTCAGTCTCTACTTCAGTTGGTGACCCAGTTATAGCTAGATGGGTATACAAAAATTGCCTTGTCTCGGTCTCTCAGAAAGTCACTTCAACAGATCTTGTCGAGTTAGAAATGGTAGATTTCGACATCATTTTAGGCATGTATTGGTTACATTCCTGTTATGCCTCAGTCGATTATAGAACTAGAATCGTTCGGTTTCAGTTTCCAAAAAATCCAGACATAGAGTCGAAGGGTAGTAACTCAGTGCCTATGGGTCGATTCATCTCTTACCTTAAGGCTAGAAAAATTATTTCCAAAGGGTATATGTATCATCTTGTTCGGTATAAGGATTCAAACTTCGAAACCCCGACTCTTGAGTCGGTCCCAGTAGTAAATGAGTTTCCAGTAGTGTTTCCAGAAGATCTTCCCAGAGTTCCTCTCGAAAAGGAAATCAACTTCGCAATAGATCTCCTTCCAGATACCCAGCCCATTTAGATTCCTCCTTACAAAATGGCTCCAGCCGAGCTTAAGGAATTTAAAGAGTAGTTGAAAGACCTTCTAGATAAGAGCTTCATTAAACCTAGTATCTCTCCATGAGGTGCTCCAGTATTATTCGTGAAAAAGCAAGATGGTTCTCTCAGAATGTGCTTTGACTATCGGCAGTTGAACAAAGTCACAATCAAGAATAAGTATCCCATCCCAGGATTGATGACTTGTTCGACCAACTTTAAGGTGCTAGTATTTGGACTTGTTCGTTATCATCTTTATTGATGATATCCTCATTTATTCTCGGAGTGAGGAGGAGCATGTGACTCATCTAAGAGTTATTCTGCAAATTCTCAAAGATCGCTAGTTATTCGCTAAGTTTAGCAAATGTGAATTCTAGTTGCAGTCGGTTGCTTTTCTTGGTCATGTGGTATCTAGCGAAGGGATCCAAGTGGATTCTCAAAAAATTGAGGCAGTACATCAGTGGACCATACCCGCCTCTCCAACAGATATCAAAAGTTTCTTGGGTTTGGCCGGTTATTACAGGAGATTTGTTGAAGGATTTTCATCCATAACTTCCCCATTGACCAGGCTGACTCAGAAAGAGGTCAAATTTCAATGGTCATATGAGTGTGAGAAAAACTTCTCAGAATGAAAGACTTGATTGACTACAACTTTAGTTTTGACTCTACCAGATTGTTCAGACGGTTATGTGATTTATTGTGATGTATCCAGGGTCGGCCTAGGTTTTTTGTTGATGCAGGGAGGTAAGGTCTTAGCTTATGCTTCTGTACAACTTAAGGTCCATTATAAGAACTACCCGACTCATGACCTCAAGCTTGAAGCCGTAGTATTTGACCTAAAGATTTGGAGACACTACTTGTATGATGTTCATGTTGATGTATTCAAAGATCATAAGAGCCTCTAGTATGTGTTCACCCAGAAGGAGTTGAATCTTCGTCGAACCAGATGGCTTAAATTCCTCAAGGACTATGACATGAATGTGCTTTACCATCCTCGTAAGGACAATGTAGTGGTTGATTCTCTCATCAGACTGTATATGGGTAGTGTAGCATATGTTGAGGAAGAAAAGAAAGAGTTAGCCAAAGATGTTCACCAGCTTGCTCGCTTAGGATTTTTCCTTACGGACGCATCAGATGGTTGTGTGATAGTTCGAAATGGATTAAAATCTTTATTGGTAGCGGAGGTTAAGAAAAAAAAAGGATAGTGATCCTATATTACTTCAGTTAAAAAGTTCAGTTCATCAGCATAAAGTTGAGGTTTTCTCTCAACGAGGAGATGATGTACTTAGTTACCAGGGTAGCTTATATGTTCCTAATGTGGGTGAGTTGAGTCAGCAGATCCTTATAGAAGCTCATAACTCTAGGTATTCCATTCATCCAGGTGCCACTAAGATGTACCGTGATCTACGGGAAGTCTTTTGGTGGAACGACATGAATAGGGATATAGAAGACTTTGCGACTAATTAAGTGTCATAATTATCAATAGGTTAAGGCAGAGCATCAGAAACCTGGAGGTATGACTCAAGAGATTAGCATTTCGACATGGAAGTGGGAAGTGATAAACATGGACTTCATTACAGATTTACCTCATTCTCACAGACTACGAGACTCCATTTGGGTAATAGTGGATAAAGTTACTAAGTCCGCTTACTTCTTGGTTGTCAAGACTACACATTCAGCGAAGGACTACACCAAACTCTACATCCATGAGATAGTGAGGTTGCATGGGATTCCCTTGTCTATCATCTCAAATAGAGGTCCTCAGTTTACCTCTAAATTTCTAGGAATCGTTTCAGAAAGGTCTTGGTACTCATGTGAATCTCAGTACAACATTTCATCCACAGACGGATGGTCAGGTAGAACATACCATTCAGACCTTAGAGGACATGTTGAGAGCTCGTGTGATCGATTTCAAGGTTAGTTGGGATGATCACCTACCTCTCACAGAGTTCACTTATAATAATAGCTTACATTCTAGTATTCAGATGGCCATATATGAGGCACTTTATGGGCGTAGATGCAGGTCCCCGATTGGTTGGTTTGAAGTAGGTGAAGCAGCCTTGATTGGGCCAGATTCAGTTCACGAGGCTATGGAAAAAGTTCATCTCAACAGAGATAGACTAAAAATATTCTAGAGTTGAAAGAAGTCCTATGCAGATGTGAAGAGAAGCGAATTAGACTTTGAAATCGATGCTTGGGTTTTTCTGAAGGTATCACCTATGAATGGGGTGATGAGATTCGGCAAGAAAGTGAAGCTCAGTCCTAGATACGTAGGTCCTTACATAATCCTAAAAAGGGTTGGTAATGTGGCTTATGAGTTAGAGTTCCCAGCAGAACTAGTAGGGATTCATCTAGTTTTTCATATTTCTTTGTTGAAGAAGTGTGGGTGATCCGACATCGATAGTACCATTAGAGAGTGTGGTTGTGAAGGATAGTCTAACTTATGAAGAGGTTACAATTGAGATTCTTGACCGTCAGGTTCGTAGGTTGAGAAATAAAGAAGTAGCTTTAGTGAAGGTTTTGTGGAGGAGTCAGTTCGTAGAGGGAGCTACTTGGAAGCAGAAGCAACCATGAAGGCTAATTATCCTCACCTCTTTCGTTCCGATTCCATTTTAGCTTGAGGTAATAGTTCATCTCCAGTCTCTTAGTTTACTCTTACGTAAATTCAGTCTCAATATCTTGTTCCTTTAGTTGTTCTTGCATTTTAGCATATTTCTATGTTCTTGGAACTCAGTTCAGTTAGATATCAGTTAAAAGTACTTAGTGGTAGGGTTTGCTTCTCCTTGCCTTCATACTCATCTTGTTTAGACTTCATTCGAGGACGAATGTTCTTAATAGGGAGATATTGTTACACCTCAGACTTAAGAAAATAGAAAATGCAGCTTTCCAGAATATGGTGTCAAAACTAACAGAAACCACCCCTGGATAGTAGGTAGAACCACGGACAGTAGGTGGGGTCCTGTGGTTCAGTCCATGTCTTAGGAGAATTTCATAATCTAAATATGACACCTACGGCCGTGAACCACGGTCCGTTGATTGACTTCGGATCGTAGGTTGGTTCGATCATTGGGGTCCAGAGTTTGATGGTCTTTGATCCCACCCACGGTCGATCAGTATGGTCTGTGGTTGGACTTAGGGACCGTAGGTGAGGGTCAGAAGCCAATTGGAGGGAAATGGTTGTTGGGTCAACTTCAAACGGTCATATCTTTTAGCTCAAAATGAATTAGGTGGCACATGAGCTATCAAATTAAAGATAATTGAATTCTCTTGCCAACGCCATCAAGTTTGCTAAAATCTCATCTCAAAGTAAAGAGTTCTACTCATTTTAGTGAAGCCCTGTCGGGAAGACCATAAAACACGACCATAGTCGATGGTTGGTAGGCCAAACGACGGTCCGTAGGTCCTTCCGTGGATGGACTTTGTCAGCTTTTAAGTTAGGGTCATTTAGGTCTTTTTCCTAGGCATTGGGGTCCTTAAATTACGTCATTTAATGCCTAAACTACGTTGTTTTAATCAATCTAAGTCTAATAACTTAGTCAGACAAACCCATAACCCTCATTCTCCAAAAATCATCCAAACTTGGAGCAAAAAGAAGAGGAAAAAGTTGACCAAACCTCCCAAGAACAAGCACCAATGTTCTTCAAGGTTCAGCCCCAAAATCCAAAGGATTTCCCCGTAGATTTTGTCACCAAGTATGTGGAATTTCACTAGTGGGTTTCTTTGATCCACTAGGTCCCTAGAATTCAGTCAGCTCCCTGATTATCCATATCTTGTTCAGACCTAGGGTTTTTAAAACCTTGGAGTTTTGTTGTGATTTAGCTGTTGTAGTATCCTTAATCATAATGAAATGTTTTCTTGGAAAGTTTGCTTAATTCCTTGTATGAAACTAAGAACCCTAGTTTGTATATATTCTCTTAGTTCACAAATTCTACTTGCTAGGTCAGTTAAATAGATAATCATGCTCTAAATTTCGAATGTTACATTATCAGTATATAAATGTTGCCTTTTCAGATGGCATGTCAGTATTTTGAGCTATTCTGTATTTTAGTTACATTCGTGTCATTACATATTCAGTTGGGAGTAGACTTAGTACCGAGTTGGACTATGGTTCAACATACCATCATTGTCCCATAACTACATGCCCCCGTAAGAGTCTAAAGTCCCCTATGTTGGGCATCAGATTTAATGATCACGCCAGTCATGACTCTATACCCCTCGCAAGGTATATTGGGTCCTCTTGATGGGGTGTATACATCGAACTCTATGTTTAGTACACGTGGTTTATGTCAGTTAGTAGTAGCTCACACAATCCGACTCTTAGTGCATTTGACAAGGTTTCAAGTATATACTTCAGCATTTAGTTCATGATGTTATTTTCATGATTAGTTCTAGGTCATTGCATTCAACTTAGCTTTTCAGTTATGTTTCAGCATTTACATTCTTGCTCAGTTATGTTTTGATCATCTTATATATATTTGTTCAACTTAGTATCTAAATCATGCAAGCTTAGTATATAGAATGTACTGACGCATACTCTACACTACATCCTTTCATGATGTAGGTTCAAGTACTCAGCATACAGATCGCGCTTAGATCGATTCTCGGTCCGCATTTCAGCAGCTTCAGTGGTGAGTCCTCATACTTTGAGGACAATAGACATGCTTTTCATTTTAGTCTTGTTATTCAATTTTCAATTTTGTTAGAGTTAGCTGGGGGCATGTTCCAGTAACTCAACTCAATTAGAGGCTTTTCAAACATAGTAGTAGAATCAGCGTGAATTGTTAAGTTAATCATATAGTTGTTATTAAACTCTTAGTATGGTTTATACAGTCAAACTAGTTGGGGTTTCACTATTTTCTAATGTCTTATTCAGTTATTCTCAGTATGCTTGATGTATGCAAGATAAAGGGTTAGCTTGGGGTTACTCGTCATCCTAGGTCCTGTGTTACGTCAAGGGGGTAGCCTCGGGCATGACAAATTTGACTATTAAAGCCATAAATCAAGGCAAACAAGGAACTTTTACTTCATGAGTGAAGTCATGCACTTTAGATTAGGTTTTGCTCGCCTTCCCCAAACCTGTGTATCGCTGGATCTTTAGTGCATCGGGTTTCCCTTCAAATAATGATGCACAAAATAATCCCACCAATAGGCAATCAATTTACTATGAGGGGTTGTGTTAACATCAACTTTATTATAGTATTAAATCCATACATGTTTGGTATTTTTTCCTATAACATGTGTGTGTTTCTTCAAATAAGTGTGCACTTCAATTCTTATTGTTTTCTACAAGACCATAGATCTTGTTGCATTTTTTTTGTTGCTTTTTAAAACATTGTAAACTCATAGTATAAGTTTTCTTGATGGTGTTACCTCCACATCAAGAATGATGAAAATAGGTAAATCATCCTAATATTTTCATATGGAGGGCTTAATTCTCAAAGCACCTTGAGCTAGGTAACGATCAATGTTTTCCTCTTTAAGTGGAGTATATTCTTTTCTCTGTGTGATAATTAATTCCTTGTCTTCTCAAATGAGGAAATACGGTGAGTCAATTTTCTAAAATGAGATAATTGGTGTAAAGGAACTCAAAATTAATTACGCTAACATTATTTTCCCCTTTACCAATCTGGGATCCCCTGCCTCTTTTACTTTCCCTCATAACTTATTCACTATTTGATGACAGTCACAATGTTTCCCCTTTCATCATGTGAATTAAATATTGCAATACAAAAATTTCCTCAACCTACTCTTGTGGTGGTCTCTACCTCAAGAGACCACATAAATAAATTACTTCTTAGAGAAAATCACTACAAGAAAAGCAGGTGCAATCTCTTTACGTTTTTATCATTTAGAAATTAAGAAGTGGGGCCTTGAAACAATTGTAAAGTTGCCTCGGTGGAATCAGCCTATAATGTTTGCATCAAGATAGGATGTCTACTCATATTGATGGAAGATGCACGGACCTTGCCCAGATTCGACAGAAATGAAAGATATGTCATGCACCAGGCTGCCCTTATCATTTTGACACTAAAGTTGTAGTTTGATTGACTACACTCCTTGTTAATCTAATAACAACTTATAAAAAAAATATAAGCCTAATAATGCACTGAATACAATAAACATCAACATACTATCGAGGATCAATATCTTTACAACTATTTGGAGTTTAATTAGATTTTTTTTATCTATCATTAGTATAATGTTAATTGAGGAATCAATAATCAATACTAAATTTTTCTCGTGATCTTAGCCTTATACTGAATCACTAATGTATAAATCCATCAATGTTAATTTGTCTCACTATTGAAACCTAAACCCTCTATGCCTCATTTGAATGTATTAGCGGCTTAATATTCACCATCAAGAAACTTCACTATAAGGCTGCTTAGCATCACCCTACTCAGACATCACTTATGGAATTTCACTGAGTTTGTTGGGGTTGTTATTTGCACTTTAATTTGTGCACAATAATGATATTGTCATTCTATGAACTTGTAGGAAATGTAACAGGATGATTCTTAAAGAACCATTTCTCTCAAATCCCTGTGTTGATAAAAAAAATTGCAACAGATAACTTATAAAAGAGAGAGAGCAACAACATAGAATGTTACATTATTCCATTCACGATCAAGTACTCATGAGTAAAGCTTGGATTACAAAAGAAGTTTAATGCTTAAAAATATCAAGACGTACCAAAATACATAGGTCTTTCCTCAGGTATATAGCCTACATGTACTATATAACAGCTAATGAAATGTATGTTTTCTCAAGGTACCGCCTTTTATTTTCCATGACAAGAGTAAAATAGGAAATCACGAGATGTTGATTTGATCAAGGAGCTTCCTGCTTACCAGAGGTGGAAGAGCATGATAGGAAGATTAGCAGAAAATTTAATATGAGTTTCCATTACATTGGAGAATTGATTAATGATCCATGAAGGACTAATAACATACAAATATGATCATACACTAGCAAAAATTAACATTCTTATTTTGGTTCAAAGTGCATTCTTTAATTAGTTGTAACCTTATCTTAATGAAAAAATTTCATATCCTTAAACCTAAACATGAATGAAGTTGACCTAATCCATAAAAATACACATACAACATTGAGCTCATTTACTTACGATGTTAAATCAAGCATGTTAAGTCAACAAAAAAGACTAGAAACTACTTAGGTGAGATCACATGTACTATCAAGAACAAACACAAGAGATTCTAAAACATAAATACAAGATATTTTAAATCAATACAAACCTTTTTAGAAGGATGTAGAACCGGAAGCATAGACTTTTCAGGGGTATTGACGATTGGTTCCATATTCATAGTTTGTTCAATATCCTCTGCCTCATCCTGCAGGGAATAAAGCTTTGTCAGTTATGTCGAACATTAAAATAAACTGTTGTTGTCTCAGAAATGTAAACATACTCTGGTCTCCCTTTGTTGAGACATATTTGGAATCAGCTCAATTTGGTGGCTATAGGGTACATCAAAAACAAAAGAGTTAGAAATCATCTGATTCACGAACTTCAACAACCAAATGGATGCTTTCACGATGTAATATCATAGCAATAACTAGTTATCCTGGAAATTAGAAAAACTAACTTTTCTGATCAAAATTGTGTTTGCACAAAACCTAATGCAAACATGATGTTGTTAAAGAACAAAATAGCACAGATATAACATGAAGTTAAGTGAATAAGAAGCCACTGTAAATTACATTACGTGAAGAAACAATGGTCCTTATTACCAAATAAATAAAACATATTTATACCTAATATCAGTTACAAATGGTGCCCTCTGAGGAGAAGATGATGGCAAAACAAAAAGGACTTGACATACCACATTATCCATAGTCCGAGCAGCTTGAAAATTTAACCAAATTATGCATTTAGATTATCATATAGTAGTCTTAAAAAAGAGAGAAATTTAATCTAGAAAAAGCTAGGGAAAACCTCAGCATATGGATCTTGGGCTTGCTTAGCCTGAATAGAGCTGAACATACTGTAGAACAAATCCCACCAATCTACTAGAAATCCCTCCAGAGATTAGATAGCTGAACAAAATTATTGTACATTAGCACATCATAACAAATAAAAAATCAGTCACTATATTTTGCACAACATTCGAAAATAAAGAACAACAATTAATACAATTCTACAAACATGAAAAAAGTTGTTGAGAATAAATTGACCCCCACTAATTGAACCATAAAATTCAAAGAATTACATCAACTATCATTCCCTCCATTTTAATTCTATGGATATTTTTTGTATGTTACACTCCCTTTAATCCAATTTTATGTGACACACTTTCCTTATTAATTTATCCCCCCAAAAATGTAACATTTATGTATTTAAAAATAATTTTAGGTTTAAAATCCTCATGTTAATATGATATTTTGTAGTCATACATGTGTAAACCTTTGTTTACACCAATGTTTCGAAAGTCCTCTTTTCTTTCTCTAATTTTTGGGCCCGATGACACATAAATTCGAATAAGGGGGGGTATAAGCTTAATTGGAGAAATTACACAATTCTCTTCATGCATGAGAAAGATGGTTCTCTTTGAATATCCTTAGATTATCATGAAAGTGAAGGAGTAGACATTCATGTTTGCTCAACTCTCCAAGTATGCTCGGATAATGGTTGTTGTCTCTAGGGCACGCATGAGTAAATTTATCTATGGTATTTTTTGAGATTTTAAAATGTAGAAATGTGATGTTAATCAAGGAGATGGACATCTCTCGCTTGATAACTCATTCTCAAAAGATCGAGGAGGAAAATCTCAAGAAGAGTGATAGGGATAAAAAGAGTGATAGGGATAAAAAGAGGGCTAGAATAGATAGTGTTGACTACTCTTAATAGAGTTTAGGAGGTGGTAGTCAATCTCTGTTTCAACAGAAGTACTCAATCTCGACCTCATATTCTTTTAGTTCTCTAGTTCCTAAGTTCAGAAAGCATAACAAGGATCAGCACAATGCTAAAAAACATAAGGCAGTGTTACTAGTGGTCGCACTTTCTAGTCTGTCAGAAGTGTTGTAAGAATAATCTTAGAGAGTGTATGATCGGTATTGGTTGGTATTTTGGATGTTGTATGACATGTCAGAGTCGGGTTAGGCATTCCAAAAGCACTAGGAGTTCATGTTCTCACTTTTCTTTATTTTCCAAGATTGAAGCTCTCCTTCTATTAATGCAGATTGAGGGATTACTCATCGGCCATAGGAAAGGGCAAGGATATTCGTTAGCCAACTCAGACTAACACTACAATAGCTCTAGCAGGTCACCTAAATAAGCAAGGTACCTCATCTAGAACTTGTGACAGATAGCATAAAAACAACTTCTATGCTCTTCAAATTCGATAGGATCATGATGGTTCACATGATATAGTACTAGTCTGTTATGAGTCTTTAAAATTGATGTTTATGCATTGTTAGATCACACTTTCCTCCGTGACTCCTTATGTTGCTGTGAAATTTGATGTTATTCCTGAAATCCTATCAGAACCCTTCTCAATGTCTACTCTTATTGATGACACAGTCTTAGCTAAATGGATATATACATAAATTTCCTAGTTTCCATCTTTCACAAAATAACCTCAATTGAGCTAGAAGAGTTAGCCATGGTGATTTTGATATCATTTGCGGCATGGACTTGCTACTCACTTGTTATGCCTCAGATAGTTGTAGAACATGAATCGTTATATTTTAATTTCCTAATGAGTCAATCATCGTATAGAAGGGTAGTACTTCATTGCCGATAGGTCGGTTTGTCTCTTACCTTAAGGACAAAAAGATATTTTATAAGAGTTGCATCAACCATCTAGTTTGTGTTAAGGATTCCATTTCCAAAATCCTAAGTCTTTAGTCAGTCCATGTAGTGAATAAACTCCCAGAAGTGTTTTCCGAGGATCTTCCCGTATTTCACCCCAAAAGGGAAATTATCTTTGGAATAGTCATTCTTCAAAATACCGAGCCTATTTTCGTCCCTTCTTATGGAATGTCTCCAGATAATCTTAAGGAGTAGAAAGATCAGTTACAGGATCTTTTAAACAAACGTTTCTTCATGCCCAACATCTCTCCATGGGGTGCTCCAGTTCTCTTCGTGCATAAGAAAGATTGTTCTATCACATGTGCACAGATTCATGCATAACCATCCAAAATCAATGTCTTCTCTCTCAAGTTTTCTATCAAGCAAAACTAGGGCTCCAAGATTTAAGTCTCCATTCAAGGAATTCAAGCTAGGGTTTTTCATTCTAGGTATGTTGGGATTTTATCAATGGATATCCCTTCACCCATTGAGTCCCAAAGAACTACATTTTTTTGTATTTCTTATGAATTCGCCAACCCTAGGGTTTCTATGATTTGATGGGTTTTTACTGTAAATCAATTCTTTTTCATAAATGATCCTTAATTGCATGTCTTACTTATGAATTTCATGTTTTAAATGCAATTTTCATGAACACATTAATATCAAGTGTTTCCACTACTTCAAATTACGCTATGTTAGATGCATGTCTCAAATTATTTTGCTTTCCATGATTTATTATTCTTAATATAAAGTATCTTTAAGTAAAAAAATTAATTTTCATGATATATGAGCTACTCAATATTTATCAGTTATTAGTGTGATTCAATATTATTAGATTATTGTTGTTTCCATGAGAGTTATACTTAGCACCAAGTGGATTAAGTGATGAAGGATTTCGGTCCACATCTGTGGACCTTTATTAGCAATTTTTAAGTCCCAAACTACTTTGATCATCCATAAAAGTATAGCCTGATGCATGAAAAATCTTTGATTAACCCAAAGTCCGAGTAAGGCCCGCAACACAAACGGATATGACTTAGGCAGCCTATCATAACTCAAATATTGATGACTGATTTCACATCTCACCTTAAGTTACAAGCCACATGGAGACTACTTTTAATAAATTATAATTTGTTAGAAATATAAAGACAGACTTACCATCATCTGTGGGAGTTCCAACTTCAACTTCATTGGCGAATGCCGCAGCAGCCTCCTGCATGATGCATCCCCTTCTTGACAAAGTAAGCATAAAGACACTTGTCCAACCTGAAGAATAACCAATAAAATCTCACTAATTTGATGTAAACAATTTTCTCTAAAATGTTTTCCTGATGAAGTCCCCATCAAATATTAATTAAAAGGAAAAAAAATCAAATATGACTCTATTCTATTTTATATTGTTCAATCTCATCCTTTCATTATACTTTTGTCCTCTCATGACCATTCAATTATCAAATTGTCTCTATTTGTTCCTATTATTAGTTGAGCTCATGGTGAATATGAGAAAAAAGAGTTAATACTACAGTATAACATTAATTTAAGTTGGAGCTTATAACAAAGTGTGTGTAATAAAAAAATATGGCATGTAAATGAATGATGGGTGACATTTTACAAATCAAAAAGTGCATTGACTTTAAAAAAGTGAGAAAGAAAAAAGAGAGGACTAAAAGGTTGAAAAAAGGAAAAAGAAATCTACAATTTCATTGTTAAAATGGAAAACCATTTATTATAATAGTGTGCAATATAATGAAACGCAAAATATACAATAATATGAATGATGGGTGATAATTTACAAACCAAAAATTGTATTTAGTTAAGGAGAGTGAGAAAGAAAAGAGATGGGAAAAAAGATGCAGAAAAAGAAAAACAAATCCATTCTATCATTATTAATATGAAAAAAATATATATTTTAATGTGTGTAGAAAAAAAAAAGCCAACTAAACAATGCAGTAAATT
Organism: Solanum chiquidenum; assembly: GCA_029582725.1. Lineage (NCBI taxonomy): Eukaryota > Viridiplantae > Streptophyta > Magnoliopsida > Solanales > Solanaceae > Solanum > Solanum chiquidenum. Next base: position 11,792 of record JAJOOS010000890.1, on the reverse strand, counting down.
GAAGGATTTGTGATAATATTGCTAGTGAATAAAATAAACAACATATGCACAAAAACATTCAAAGTAATAAAAAATATTCTTATTTTATCTCCACAACTATGATTTTCTTTATGACTTGAAGTTTTTTTTTCTTTTTTAATCAATTTTTACATTACACTTTTTTTACTTAAAGAATATTCCTTCTATATAGTAGTACAAAAATAATTTATTTATTTCATATGCCTTGGACTCCTAAAGTCATTGGTCAATTTTAAATATTTTTCTGAAAAAAGAAGTGGGTGAGGTTTAATAGAAAAACTATAAGGTCCTGTTCGGTAATTTTATTTTTGATAAATTGATTTGTTTACCAAATTTAAAAAGTATCTGAATATCAATTCTTAACTATTTGAGAACATTTTAAACGAGTTCTCAGATATATATACAGTTTCAAATTAGTTGTGAAGATAATTAAAGGACCTTGTGTAATATCCCTCCTTAGAAAGAGCTAAATTTAGAATGAACTAATTTGGAAAGAGACAAATCTGAAATTTTACTAGTTATGCTTAAGTTGTGAGTTTTGGATCAACTTCAAATGATCATAACTTTCAGTACAGGATGAGTTAGGTGGCCCATAAAATATCAAATGAAAGGTTTTGGAATCTTCTTTCCAACGCCACCGAGTTTGCTAAGTTTCCAGCTCGTATGAGGGAGATATGCCCGTTTGAAGTCAGCCTGTCCAGTTAAGTAAAGTTACCCAAATTAGTGAGGGGTATTTTGGTCTTTTTCTTACCCCATCAGATAAAAAGGAATTTTAGTAATATTCTGGCGTCAAATCTGATTTGGGTCAGTTTTACAATCCTAAATTACTCTTAGGGTTTTGAGAGGATTTCAAGAAGAGGAAAAGAGGAGAAAAGGAAGAACAAACTAGATCTCTTGTGAATCGAGGGTTTGCTTCGTCTAATCGAGGTATTAAGTTTTCATAGTGTTGGGTTCCTTCACCCACATGCCAATATTGATTTCCATATTCGAAATCATCCATAAAGATTGAAAGATTTAAGTTCTTGATGAGTGTTCTTGAAGTATTGCTTTCGTTCTTGAATTAGGATGGATTTGATGAGTTCTTTATATAAGCGTATGAGTTTGAGAGTTGTTTATGAGTATATTCTCGTGTACTTGTATTGGGTAATTGAATCTAAGGAAAATTTGAGAAAAGAAATCGATCCTAGATGAATTAGGGTCAGAAAATGAAAAGAAAAATTTGTCGGATAGTTTTGTGGGAGGGCTGGGGCGGCGCGCCCCAGATGCCCCAGAGGGGCTGAGGCGGTACCCCAGCAGTGCGCCAAAGAGGAGTCTTTGAAGTCTAGGGGCTGGCACGGGGGCACCAGCAGTGCGCAAGGGTCGCCTACCCCCACCCTTTTTCCATCGTTTTCCCAGTCTGAGTTCTTTTAAAGTGTACCTTCACTCCCTATTGATTCTAACTACTCTAAACTACTTTTAAACATCAAGAAATTATTCATAACATGAATCATAACCCTTGAATTCATAATTCAAATTCAAGGTAGAGTTAAGAATTAAGTCTTGAGAGTTCTTTCGAGTAATTTTAGAAGTCTGTTACAATCTTTTAAAATTTGTTTAAAGACTTGAGTACTTGAGTTTGAAGATGAGGAGAGTAGAGTTCATTTTTTCAAAATGATATATGGGAACTAAGTATTCCCAAGAGTAAATGTTTTTACATTTAAGAAGAGAGGAAACACCTATTTCCAAAAGTGTTCATGAGAAGTTTTGAGTACTATATCTTTTAAGAAAAACCTTTTGAGTAATAATCTCAAAGTTTAGGATGAGGAAATGTTTTTTTAAAACATATAAGCTAAGTTATATTTTGGGAGTAGTATTGAGCACCGATATGGGGGAGAGTTCAAACAATTCACAACCCCCATAAACCATGTAGCCAACGTGGGTAGAACTGGTGATACGTTTTAGATGATTCCTTATAGTTTTTTAAGCATAGCTTAGTGAATTCACTTAGTTGAGGAGTTCTATACCCCGACAAGATATAAGACAGTTCTGGCAGCGTGGGCGAGATGCTCTATCATCACATAGGTCATTGTGATGGTTGTCGATTAGAGAATCTCCCAAACAAAGTTTATTTTGTATTTTTACATACAATCTGAGTTATATTGTATTTTATAATACATTGAGTTTCAATCTACTGTTTTAAAAGCTTTCTTTATATCACATTATTGTTATTGTTTTTATATTGAAATGAGTTGAGATTAAGTTGAGGTTGAGTTCAGTTGAGACGAGGTAAGTTGTTTCTTCAGTTCCAGTTCAAGCTTATGTCATGTTTTAGATTTCCCTTACATGCTCGTACATTCAATATACTGACGTCACTTGGCATGTATCATTTTATGATGCAGATACAGGTAACCAGGATCATCAAACAACACTTTGTTGATCCATTTGAGTTACAGATTTGTTTGGTGAGCCTCCTTGCTTCTGGAGGATCCCTCATTTATGTTTTATCATTCCAATTTTGTTATTAGGATGCTGTGGGTCTTGTCCTGATGTCCATCTCAGTTAGCAGAGGCTTTATAGAGAGATAGACAGTAGTTCATGAGTCTTTTCATTTTCAAAATGTTAATGTTTTAGACTTGAGTTGCGTATTCTGGCTAGTTGAATATTCTATTATATTCTGAGATTATTATTTAAGTTTGTCTTTTGAGATTATTCTATGTTAAGTAAGTCTTCCGCTGAGAGTTGAGCCAGGCCAAGGGTTCGCTTGGGGCCAATAATGGTTCTCGAGTTCCGGCCACACCCAGGGTGTAAGCTCGGGGTGTGACAAACTTGGTATCAGAGCACAAAGTTCAAGAGACCTAGGGTGTCAATTAAGCAATTCTGTAGAGTCCTAGTTATCGATGTGAAGTGTGCCGCATCTATAATTAGGAGACTGCGATATTTAGGAACTATCTCACTTCTTTCATACTCCTTTTGTGCAATGGAGTGCATCTCTATAAAAGTTTCTTCTTAATTCATGCTTGCGCATATATTTCAGATCATGCCTCCACGAAGAGTTGTTTGAGGTCGTCTTTCTAGGAGAAATATTAACCCTCAAGATCAAGGGGTCCCTAATGCACCAGAAGTGCAACCCCAAGGAGAGGTTACTAATGCTGAGTTCCGGGATGCCATCCGGATATTGAGTCAAGTGGTGACTAACCAAGTTGGGCAACAAAGAGGGGTTCAACAGGATGTGGATGATACATCTAGGATCCGTAAGTTCTTAAGGATGAATCCTCCAAACTTCACCAACTCAAGTGTCACTGAGGATACGAAAAACTTTGTGGAAGAGTTGCAGAAAGTTTTTGAGGTTATGCATGTTGCGGATGCTGAGTGAGTGGAACTCGCTGCATACCAATCGAAAGGTGTTGCTAGAGTATGGTACGACCAATGGAAGAAGAGTAGAGCTGAAGGTGCACCAACTGTCACTATAAGAAAAAAGGCATTTTCCAACAATTAGTTTTGTTGCTATATATAGGATGTTGTTGCAAAAAGTACTTTTGGCAACAATATAAAAGTTGTTGCAATAAACGCTGATGCGAAAAGTTTTCGCAACAAAATATATTGATGCCAAAAACTAACTTATTGCATCCAAAATAATTGTTGCCTTACATTAATATAGTTGTGGCTTATAAAAAATTTCGCAACAAAATTTAGTGTTGCCATAAATTATCTTTTTTACCAACAATATCAGTTGTAAAAAATTGACAAAAAGTTAGTTAGTAATGTGTTGGGAAGGCTTTTAGCAACAATAAATTTTATTGCAATAAACATATTTATCATATACCTTTAGCAACAATTTGTGAGTTGTTGCTACATACATAATACACATTTTCTTTTTAGAAATTTTATACAAATATTTCTGCACTTTTAGCAACAATTTGTGAATAGCTGCTATATACACAATACACTTTTCTTTTAGAAACTTTTCACAAATATTTATATTAAGAATTATATAAATTTGCAAAGGTCAATATAAGATTGATATTCCAAAGAACTAAATACTTCTACATATGTTTGTACTTGTAAGAAAAAATAATAAACAAGTCATTAATTATATTCTAATCCTACTAGTTATAACTTTTGAATAGTCCGATCTTCCAATAGTACTTGTATTGAAGCAATGGTTCAATTATGCATGTTCATCCTGCAAATAAAAGATAAATATAATTATAATTTGACAAAGTAAGTTATAAAATACACAAATATAAATCTAAAAAGCAGAGATATTCACATGAATGCACCCACTAATACACTCAAACACACTTTAACCCTCCTGATAAATCTCCTTAATCACATGATAAATTTCCTTATTTCATTTGAAAATGACCAAAATCAGATACACTATAAATTATGTACAGAAGAGAGAGTGAGATATTCCAAATTCGGCAAAGGATCGTCTGTTCACTTCCTTCAACCCCAAGAATATCACAAAAACAAAAGGAAGTAAAACGTAATCTTAATCTCCTGGAATAATTTTGTGAAATAAACTTTTTAAACAGTTTCCAGCTTCCTGGAGACTTCCCTTTTCCCTTCTTATCAAACCTGACCAAGAGCATTGATTGAGTTTAAAAAGAGATAATAGCTGAATGTGAAATCACAAGAACAACTCTCTATGTGTAGTGATTTTAATCCATCAAAACTCTTCTTGTTCACAATCAACTTCGTGCTGGCATACGACTCTCCAAATTAGATGCAGACAATATCTCATCAAAAGAAGTCGATCTAAGACAACCAAATCATATGCACAATCAAGCGATTGCAAATGACAAAGATTACCAATATCTGGTAACTCTTTCAACTCATTACAATTTTGTAGTATTAGAGATCATAGTTGACATAAACTGTTGATGGAAGAAGGCAGTGCTCTAATACCAGTATGACTCAGATTCACAACTCTTAAAGCTGAAAAATGCGAAACAAGAGATATTTAGGCAACATACCTCACTTGATTTCTTCTTTTCCAGCTCTACAATTTTTTCCTCAAGTGATGATTTTTCACTCAAAAGCCTCTGTTTTTGTTTCTTCTGCGGTACGCAACATAGAACGAACTTTCAAGTCTTCATGGATCTTTTCAAAGACCTGCAATTAGTGAAGTCACATGAGTTTCTGTTTTATGGATACTAATCTGGACAAAATATAAAGGCCAAATAATATTTTATAGCTTTACCTGATTGTCTGCATCAACCAACTCTTTCGGAATAGTTTTCTTGGAACCTTGAGAACTCAACTTTGGAAGGCACATTTCTAAGGTTCGCTTCTCTGATAGGGCAGCCTATAAGGAATGGAGTAATAAAATGAATGATTGTCCCCTTAATAAATCAAATTTAATAACATTAAAAAAATACCTTAAGCTCTACATCTTTTTCATTGCACAACAAACTGAATTTATCACAATCATAAATAGCCATTTCTAAGTTTTGCTTCTCAAAAGTCAAGATATCTTTCAAGTTATCCTATTCTTTTTGCATCTGTAGTTCTTGGTTTTGCTTTCCATGTAAATCTTCCTGCAACTGCTCATCAATACAAAGATTATAAGCTTGAAGTAAATATATATCTAAAATACGTTTATTACATATTGTGTTTTTCTGTTGTAATTTAAATGATAGATGGATATGCATAGAGATACAACTAACACAAGGAGAGGAAAAATCTATTCCAATAATAATATAGCAAGTCAATGTTAATAATAAAGAACAATCTCTATTTTCATCTAATTACCAGCAACATATACTTGTAAACAAAAATAAATTTTCAGCAACATATACTATTTTCATCTAACTACCAGATGTGATGCTCGAACAAACTAACAACATATGTTTTGAGATCAATGAAAAATACCCGACAATAGCACTAGTTCAACATGTAATAATAATAGTAATTAGAGTTTTCTTACCTAGAGAGGCAGGAGGACTAAACATCCTAGATGTAGCCTATTGGAACAAGATAGCTATATGCAAGTTGCTATGAAATTTGTGCTGTAAAACAGATAAGTTATGGGTCAAGTGGGTCCACTTCTATTACATAAAGGGTAATTCTATCTGGGAATGCATGCCTAAACAAGCTTCATAGGTGGTGCAGAAGATTTTTCAAACAAAGAAGTAACTGGAGGAAGCGGACATAAGGGAGATGGAGCTTACAACAATGGATGCATTTTCTATTAAAGAGATGTATGTGTGATTGAGAGGTAATTTCCAAGTGGTAGACTGGTGGAAACTGATTCACAATAACAAGGGTTCCCCAAAAGGTAATCAGGAAGATAATTCAAGAGGTCGTGTTCAGAGGATCATATCAAGCACGCCTAACAACAGCCAATGCAAGTCTAAATTTTTGCCCTTGAGAATAGAAAACATAGATATGAGACATTTACTTACCCAATTTTTATTCATTAGACTTGCAGAACTTGTCTCATTTGAATTAGTTGAAGTTGTAATGATATTGAAAATCGATGCAGGAAGGCCATTCTGTTAAATATGGTACAAATTAATAATTTAGTATGTCGATAAAAGAAGAATAGAACGAGGAAGAGGCGAAGATGTATAGTGAGTGAAAAAAATTTAAATAGTAATGTAGCATCTACTAATTCAGTGATGTATACTATAAACAAATACCTTGGGATTCTGCAAATGAGATACTAGCGCCATCATGCTCTCTTTTAACAATTTTTGGTCATGCACTAAACGAACTTCCATTACTTCTCGGTTTTTTTGCTCCTCTTCAAGTTGATTCTTAACTTCCATTAGCTTGCTTTCTACACTCTCTCATTCTTCTTCTGCTTCCTTTTGTTGTACTTGAAGTTGTTCTTGAATTTCATTTCTAGATATTCTACTTGCTGACTTAATTCCAGATCCTTGACCAAGAATATAATTTGATTTTTCTCCCATTATTTGCACAAATGCATCATTAATAATAGGATCCACATCGGTACCCTCTTCAATTTCTTGAATTTTTTCAGCAACAACATCTTTCACTTTATCCTAAAAAAAAGGTTATACTATCTTTTACTCTCCATATTTATTTAAATAAACTCATTCTATGAATAAAGGTAAAAAAAAAGGTACATTCACTTCAGCAGAAGCATTAGTAACCCATTGCCCATTTGGCTTCATGTGAGTTATTTCCCAAAGTTTTTGAAAATTTGGCTCTTTTCCAGTGGTTGAAATTGTAACAATAATCGATCAAAAGAAAGACATATATCTCACCGCTTCATAAGACACTGCTTGAAAAGTTGTTCTACCGCAAATATGATTCACTTCTTGTTTTGCCTTGTTATTTTTATTTCTTTCACTCATTTTCTGCATTGATGTTGAGTTTAGAAATTTATTTTTATCCAAGTATATAAAAAGTCAAAAAAGAAAACAAACAATATAAAAGGTTAATGAAAGGGTAAGATGGAGTGTCATCAACTCATGGAGAAGATTACTAAAAATGTAAGTAATGTTTATGCTAGGAAGCTCTCTTATGCAGGAAGACTACAAATAGTCAATATTGTTTTCTTTTTGATATTTAACTTTTGGGGTGGAGTCTTTATCTTACCTCAAACTGTACTCAAGGCTATGGATAGCAAATGCAAAGATTTTATATGGGGAAGTAGTGCAGATCACAGAGAAAGGCACCTTTGGTTTCCTGGGACAAGGTGTGCCTCCCAAAGAAATATGGAGGACTAAATGTTAAGGGATGTAGAAACTGGAATGAAGCTTCAGTTGGCAAGTTATTATGGCAGGTTTCAGAGAAGCAAGACATTCTCTGGGTAAAAATGGGTGCATGAAGTGTATATAAAGCAAGATAGAAATATCAGGAATCACATACCTACTGACTGTAGTTGGTACTGGAGGAAGTTGACCTCTCTGAAAACTATAAGATGTCAGATTGGTACAAAAATGACAAGTAGAAGTTGACAAAATGTGGCACTTATTCAGTCACAAGGAGCTATAATGCACTGATAGGGGTTCAAACCACAGGCTATGGGAAGAAAATCTTATATGGACAAAAATTTGCAGCCAAAACATAGATTTATCTTATGGTTAGCAAATCAGAACAAACTGCTTACCAATTCTAGAATGATACGATTGAAGCTCCTTTCTTTATCCGATCCGGCCCGAAAGGGAAGAGATAAGAAAAGAAGGAATAGGTATAGCTCACATCTTAGGATGCAAAGTGTTGTCTCTGTTTGGCAGGGGTAGTAGAAACTCCTCAACACCTATTCTCCGAGTGTGACTGGATTACTGCAGTTCGACATGGTCTGACAAACTGGAGAGAGGTCTAAATGGTTTAGAAGGATCTGAAATGGCTGAAACGAAGGAAATGGAAGCAAATACAGAAAGAAGTTATGTTGGCAATATGAGGGGCAATGATCTATCACACATGGAAAGCAAGAAATTGAAAGATTTTTCAAAGCATAGATGTGAGTACAAGTTTTGCAATTGTACAAATACAGAAATAAGTGAGAGCTCAAATAGCCATTCTCCAGAACACAAGGTGTCAGATTCTGTTGAGAAGACTAACTAGAGAGAAAATATGTTAGATCAAAAGAATGAATTTGTTTGTATTTGGTAATAGCTTATGTTTTATTTTCCTTGAATAACTTTGATTGAGACATGGATAGTCCTAAACCTCTTCTTGGAGGTGGTTGGGACAAGAGGTGTTCTTTAGGTTGTAAATTTGAATTTTTCATGTTGGAGTAATAGTAGTATTCACAGTTATTACAAAAAAAAAATATAAAAGGTTAAATTTTTCACCTTTAACTACCTTAAAATCATCAGAGCTGAAGTAGTCTACCAAAAATTTCCATTTAGCTTCATTAACATCTGTTGGTATGTTTTACAGACTCTCCTCTTTTGTAGCAAATTTCTTGAAATGATCATAATGTCTACTCCGACGATATCGATACAATTTTTTTGTTGTTTGAAGAATGGTATCCCGATTGTGTTGTATGTCTGGAAGCTGAAAGGTGTCCTGCAATCAAAATAGTATAAATAATTAGGCTAAATAAAATGTGTCTTAGTTAGTTTCCAACCCAACTGTAGTTCTCAAAAGTTCAACATCTGCTATATCAAATTTATCGCTCAAATCTTTTCATAAGCTATAAGCTCTTTGATTCTCCTTGACCATTGTTTGGATGGCTGAACTTCTTCGACAAGATAAAAGAGATAGAGAACTACATTACTAGAAATACCATTACTGACATTTACCATTTCAACAACAACATCAAAAAGATATAGAGAACTAGAAAACCAGAAACACTACTATGGACCATTTACCATTTCAACAAAAGAAGATGACAGAGAGCTACGATAATAAGAAACACAACTATTGATTTAGGCATTGTCTATCTATCAACAACTAGCTTAAACTTTCAATTTCAAGTTATGAATAACACAAAATCTTGTTAATTGTTATCAGTTAGAAAATGATCAGATGCTAGAAAAAAAAAGAAAAATAACATTGAAGGATCAGTTGTTGCACATTACAATGCATAAGAAGGCCAAGTACTAACCATTTACCAATTCAACAAATAAAGTAGTCAGAGAGCTATGACGATAATCAGAAATACAACTATAATGCAAAAGAAAGCCAAATAGCTGAACTTCTTCAACAAGACAGAAGAGACAGAGAACAAGATAATCAGAAATATCATTACTAACCATTTACTATTTCAAAAAAAAAAAGACAAAGAGCAAAGTACATTACCATCATATAAGCAACAATCCTATTCTTTGCTAGATCAGGAACTCCCTTCCAATTCTTGACGTCATGTCTAGCATTGTGGAGAACTTTCACTGGGAGCTCGGTAATAAAATCTTTAGCTCCAGGACCTACCGCAACTGTTCAATCTGGTGGGATAATCACCTTCAATTTTCCATTGTCATTTTCCTTACGTTTCTTTTGGGTTGAAAGCCCTATTGTCTTTCCTCTTCCCTTTCTCTTTATTTCCTTAACAATACATAAAGATATTAAAATATATATAACTAAAACATATATGATGTAGAGATTTTGAAGAGATTCAATTTAACAAATGGATAAACTTACCTAGAGATGGGACTGCACCTACATCGGCAGTTTCACTATCATTAGAAATATGCATAGTTTGCATCATGATTGGCTGCAACCACAATATCAACAAAACCCAGTAAAATCCCACTACATGATTAGCTGCAACATACTATAATATTATATAAATAAAGACTAGTCAAAAGTACAAATCATGAAAGTAAAAGATAGCAATTCCAAAATGATAAAGTAATAAAATAATGTTCAAAAATTGAGAGAAACCAATAAAGCTTCTACGCAAGAAGATAAAAAATATTGGAAAAGTAGAAAATAGAAATTAACTATTTCGGTAAGGTGAAAAACAAAACTTCTATGGTTTATCTTAATGACAAGTTGAAAATCAAAACCAATCATCATCCTCAACTTCATCATATTCACTAGTATCTTCATCTGTTGCAGAATCACTGAAGTCATCTACATTTTAATGGTCAGGCTCATCTATAACTACTAAGTTGACTTCTTCCTCGTTATTGAGAGAAGGTTCTTCAACACTAACTCCATCAATATTGTCACGCCCCGAGACTACCCCCGAGACGCGGACACGGGACCTAGGACCACAAGTGATCCCAAGCTAACCCTGCTGGCATGATCATGAGCATACTACATATAATAAACTGATGCGAAAGCTATAATCATAAATAAATCTGAAATGGTGGGGAATACCCATATACTAAATTTGAAATGAATGAAAACTGATGAGTTTAGTACAAAGAAAATATTAATTCAATACTAAGCTGAATCTAACTATATCTGAAATAAGCCTCTAAACTGACTAGAAATGTTGGGACATGCCCCAACTAGATCTAGCAAAACTGAAACTACAGTCTAAAAGGGATAAAGATAAATATGTCACTAGTCCTCGAAGAATGAGGACTCACCACTGATGTTGCTTAACTAAAGATCGGGAACCGATCTAAGCGTGATTTGGATGCTGAGAACCTGAACTTACATCACGAGAAGATGTAGTGCAGAGTATGCATTAGTACTTGAAAGGTACTGAGCATGCAGGACATATTACAACTGAAATAACATATAACTGAACAAAGCAAATAAGCAATGATATAATCTGAACATGATATAGATGCTGAATGCTGAGATAACTGAATGCAGTGACCAATTTATACATGCTGAAACTGAATACTGGATATACTGATAAATGGTCAATGCAATAGGATCTGACTGAACTGTGGGAGCTACTAATAACCGATAATAAAACCACAAGAGCTAAATGTGGAGTCCGATGTATACACCCCATCGAGAGGACCCAATATACCCTGCCAGAGGTATAGAGTCATGCTGTCGTGATCACTGAAATGATGCCCACAGATGGGACTTACAACCTACGTGGCTAGTAGTTCTCGGACTATTTGGGTACGCTAAATCCTAGTCCAACTCGGTATTATGCTACTCCCAATGGATTAAGTAATTAACACATTATGACTGAATTTTTGTAAGTTGATGGATAGCACGAACTGAACATCCAAACTGAGAATGAAACAATTAAACTAATATTGATGCATTAATTATTGAGGCATGTATAACTGAATAACTGAAATATCTGACCTAGCATGTGTAATTCAAGAACTAAACAAATACATAGCTAGGGTTCTGGAATTCATGCAATAAACTGAATATTAACATACTAATATGATTTGGATCATTCTAACAGCTAAGAACCCAATAATCAAGAAACGTTCAAGAACCCTAAT